>OZ035882.1:82405821-82613861 GCA_964034835.1 Muscina levida
CAGTGTCATCCTGCAAAGTCGTATCAGCATCGTGGGGATATTAAAATCAGTCATAGCCTCTAATAGTTTCAGTCGAATTGGACTGTTCAATGCAGCTATGTAGTCGATACACAGATGGTAGTTGTCGATCACTATATCTTGAGTCTTCTTCAGGATTTGTTGTAGTGTGAATATCTGGTCGGTTGTGAATTTACCAGGTCTAAATTCACATTGATAAGGTCCAAGCAGGTTCGCTAGGATAGGCTTTAGACTTTCACATAACACACTAGACAGGACCTGATAGGACAGGCACACTCTTATATAGCCTCTCTTAAGCACAGGACTTATAACACTCAGATTCCGATATCGTTTCGACTCGTTGGTGGACAATCTACTCCATCGTCGATGATTGCCTTGTATTTATCACTTATGCTGCCTTCGGGAACTAGGAGAGAACAGTTCACCCTGAATGTCAGTGACCAGATTTCCGTCTCCGTCTTTACAGTTGGGAATTCCTGGTCCCAAACATTTGCTTTTTACCTTTTGGTATTTCTTTCGGGCTTCACCTCTATCTTTGTAATTTTTAATTGTCTTTACTCTTTTCTTCCATACACGCTTTTGCCTCCTGCAGAAGTGTGTCATCTCCCTCCTCTTCTCATTTTAACGCTCCGTCATTGCACGCGTTGCAATTGGCTGTAGCTATTCCCTGTATACAACATCCTCTTCTTTAGACATTTCGCGACATTCCTCATCGTACCAGGGCTTGCCTGAGAGTGGTATTTCATAACCCAGTACCGTCGTTGTGGTAGTTGTCACAGAATTCGTAATATGCTAATATTGAATATCAGTATTAGGAGGGTTGGTTCGAAGTAATTGAGAAAGTTGATTGGAGTAGGCAGTGGCTATTTCGGTGGTATACAGCTCTGTGCTGTCTAGCTCCATTTGCGTTTGTTTACGAGCGTTTTTAGCACTGCTTAACCGCGTGCTTACTTAGGCTGTAACTAGGTGCTTATTCGAGTCAACACATGCACCGCGCATCACACGCACTTCCATAACGTTTGAACAAGCCTTCCATCAATTACCACGTGATCAATCTGGCTTTTTGTATGATCAATATGAATATGAATATAAATATTATTACAATCATCATGAATTCTTTTTGAAATTTGATTCAAGAATGACCTCCCATACAAAAAGACCTGAAGGAACTAAAGAATATTTGAATTTGATCATTTCAAGTATCCTGTAGTTGTAAAGCTACAGGTAGCTCCTGTGCAAATTAGATAGTTTCGAGAAGACTAATATTTTTTTAATAATTTCTAAAAGGAACTTGTCGAAACATAAAAAATAGTTTACCATAAATATTTTATATTCCTTTTTACGTTTGTTGAGATATGTGTTAATACCTTGTAGCCATTTCTGTAGCTCACTACATGTCTTTAATCGTCAGGAAATAGGATCGAAAGTCCTATCTACAACAGTTTCATTAAAAATTGGGTAATTTCAATAACTGGACAGTTAAATAATATCATAGCTAGGATGATGGTATTTAGTATAATTGACTAAAATTTTTGTACTTCTATATTGCCCTTTTAATTTCATCGTCCTACAATTCACTGTGCATCGTTAATAATTGCAAACTTGTAGGCCAACCCCTCACTTCAGTTGTTGTTTTGATTGTAAGCAAGATTATATTTTTCTATCAAGGTATGTGTGTGTTTGTCATTCATCACATCTTTATTGTTATTGAAACAAAAACAACAAAAAAACTTTTGATAGTTTTTGTTTGTTTTTTTTTTTTTCAAATGTTTTGTTAATTTTTGTAGCAATAACTTTGTTGCTTTCATAATTAGTCATTTGTACTTTGGGCGTATGGTTTTTTTTGCGAGAAGAATTATGCCCGACGAAGTGAAAAGTAGAGAATGAGAAATAGTTTGCTGAGCTAAAATTAATAAAACTGTGTATAAATTAATAGGCGTAGAAAAAAAAATTACGGCCTTATTCATAAAAAATTTATAAAGTGGATATGAAGCGTTCTCTAGCTAAAGTATTCTGTTGCTCTAAAAAACCTTTAATAAGAAATTGTATTCATAAACGTTTGTTATCAGTCCTTTAGCCGAATGTGTTCCGGTGGCAACACCGACTGTTATAAGTCGATAATGATGTATAACAATAGCTTTATAATTATAATTACGAACAATATTGGAGCTCTATTTTTCATTTATTACGATTCTCATGACGATAAGAAAGACGTTAAAGTAAAAATTGTATTAAAAAATTGTATTTTATTTTCCTTATGTTGAAATAATATTCGGATACCGATTACATTTTTTCCTTGTTTTGATTGTTTATACATCACGAATATTATTTCATTATTTACAAATTATTTTTGACGAATTTTGGAGAAATATTTTTCAAAATGATATTCATGAATGAAAAGTGTCTATTTAGATACTTTTCTATGTGCGCAATGATAAGGAAGAAAATTTCCTACAAAATGAATACATGCAAGAACTCTTTCCAATAGGAAAAATGCCCGAAAAGTGGAAATAAAGATCTCAAATTCATAAATATAGAATAAATTGTACAAACGTCAAGTTATAGCATGCTTAAAGTGGAGACAACCCTACTTTAACTTATTGAAGATGTAAATCGTTTATGAATATTGTTTTCTCGAAATTTGCATAAAAATGCTTTATAAACATCTTATAAGTTTTTATGAATAAGGCCGTTAATCTTTGCTACAACATCTAATTCCCAGCGGCGGAATTTGAGAGGCCTTCCTCATATAATGCATGCAGTAGTCATTATTTGGGAATAACATTTCAAATAAGGAATACAGAACGCATGATTTTTAATCAGATTTAGGCATTTTATGGACTGATCTGTCAAAGATATGTAAAAAGAAGGCAGAGGGATTTCATACACATCCCCTCTCGCTTCCAAATAACAGGGGTATTGCATGCCTTCTAAATGGAAAGAATTGTTAACACGTTTTTTTCTCAACTTTTATGAAGGCCTGCCAGAGGCCTTTGAAAAGAAGGCAGAGGGATTTCATACACATACCCTCTCGCTTCCAAATATAAGGGGTATTGGATGTCTTCTAAATGGAAAAAATTGTTAATTTCCGTGGAAGGGGTTTTTTTAAACAGTGTATCATTAGTTTCAACCATACAAATAGAGAAAAATATATATAAGTGAGAAATATCTAAAAATAACCGGTGCGCTCTCAAAAAAACTAAATAATTTGAGGGTGCACAGTAGACCGGGTCACGAAAAAAAATTTCCAAAGTCGAGGGCAAATATTAAAGATCACCTCGAGACAACTTCAAAAAAAAATTTTTTTTCCTCCCCCACCCCCCGGAAAAACAGCCAAAATCGTTTTTTTATCACTGCTTTTTTGTTTGTGGTTCAATCGTAACATTCAAGACATCGGTGTATAGGTCTCGACGAGTACTACATTTGTCCTATAGATGTCGCTGACATACGACAACATCTTGTAATGATGGCCTCATTAAGAGCAATTTCTACACCTAAAATTTAAAAATATTTTTTCCTACAATTAAAGCCCTTTAAAAACCAAGAACATTTTGCTTTGGAAGTATACAGTTTTATTCAAAAACAAAAAAGTTACGTATGAAAATATGTATTTACAGCATCAACACTAATATTTATTCCTGTTGCTTGCATTATTACAGAAAATTATTGCATACTTCTTAGCGATATCGAAAAAAGTGAAATACAAGTTATTGCATACTTTTTAGCGTAAACAGGGTTTTCAAACATGCAGAAGAAGGTATTCAGTGTCACCAATATTCAAGAAACGAAATTATAAAGATACCTTATCCACAATGGAAGTATTAATAATAAAATATAGACATAACTTTGCACTTGTATTCTTCCCATGAAATATGCAACACTCAACATTTGTGCGAAATGTAAGTGAATCAGCGCTTGGAAAGACTAATCACAATGGAAAATTTTTGCAAAACTTGAAAGTAGTGAACGGAACTTGATAATATTTGTAATTACATACATATCTGTGCTCTTTTTGGGATTTTATTTGTAATACAAATCATATTTCGTCGGTAACTAGATAAAAAATGAATTATCTCAAGGAAATATTTAATTTTTTTTTCGATGTCGTCAAGACTTATGCAACAATTTGAGTATGGAATCATTTTTATAAAAATTTTCCGTCAGCGCTAAAAAGTATGCAATAATTTGCTGTAATAATGCAAACAACAGGAAAAAATATTAGTGTTGATGCTGTAAATACATATTTTCATACGTAACTTTTTTGTTTTTGAATAAAACTGTATACTTCCAAAGCAAAATGTTCTTGGTTTTTAAAGGGCTTTAATTATAGGAAAAAATATTTTTCAATTTTAGGGGTAGAAATTGCTCTAAATGAGGCCATCATTACAAGATGTTGTCGTATGTCAGCGACATCTATAGGACAAATGTAGTACTCGTCGAGACCTATACACCGATGTCTTGAATGTTACGATTGAACCACAAACAAAAAAGCAGTGATAAAAAAACGATTTTGGCTGTTTTTCCGGGGGGTGGGGGAGGAAAAAAATTTTTTTTTTGAAGTTGTCTCGAAGTGGTCTTTAATATTTGCCCTCGACTTTGGAGAAAAAAAAATTTTGTATGGGGACCGACCCGGTCTAGTGCACAGTATAGTTTTTGTTTTATTTGCAAGTCATTATTTTTTCATGTGTATGCTGGCCTTCTATAATGCCTTCTAATAGAAAGCATCCATAGGGCCCCTTTTCTGAATGTTTCCATGAGGCCTTCTTATAGAAAGCATCCATAAGGCCTTCATATGGAAACCGGCGACGAAAGGCCTTATTTTCCAATGTCACGCAATGTAAAAAAGGCTCCACGAAAAGCCCCCCAATGAAATAACGCCCAAACGAGAAATGAAATATTTCCCAAATTTTTTACATGCATTTTTGGGTGTTATTTCAGGCTCTATGAAAAATGCCCCAAATGCAAAATGCCCCAAAAAAAAAAACGAAAAATTACCCAAATAAAATTGGGCGAAAAAAAATGAAAAATGACCCAAAACTCAAGAACGAAATTTTCTCCAAAAATTATGAAAAATACCCCACAAAATTTATGAAGAATACCCCAAAAAAATATTCTTCTAAACAAATCTAGCATTTTTAAAAGATGAATGCGGTGGGGGGCACGCCCCAGTTTATATACTCTCTCTTCAGCATTATGAAAAGACGAATGCGGTGGGGGGCACGCTTGCCGCATACGTCGAAGTCAGTATCGTAACTATATCTCTGTCATTTTTCATAAGTCGAAAAATAAGAGAGGGGGGGGGGGGGGCGTCCGCCCCCCCCATTTCATTATCATCTGCACTATCCTTTTTTTATTTTTATTATATGGAAAAAAATTGGGGTATTTTTCATACCTGCAAATTTGGGTCATTTTTCATATGAAAAATGACCCAAAATTAAAAAACGAAAATTTACCTAAAATAAATGAAAAGTTCCCCAAAATTTATGGGGGATTTTTCATATGAAAAATTCCCCAATTTTGTATGGAAATTTTTTTGGGTAATTTTTCGTTTTTTTTTTTTGGGGCATTTTGCATTTGGGGCATTTTTCATAGAGCCGTTATTTCATATGAAATAACTCCCAATTTTTTTGGGCCGTTTTTCATTTTTCTTTGGGAATTATTTCGTTCCTCATTTGGGGTTTTCAAATTATGAAATAATCCCCAATGAAATAACACCCAACCAATTTTTTAAATTCGGGGCTTGTTTCATACCGTATATAATTTGGGTGTTATTTCATTTTTTATTTTGGGGGTTATTTCATTTTAAAGCTCTTGGTTTTTAGGGGTTATAATTACATAATTATATAAAAATAGGCCTTTTACAAGAAAACTTTTAGCCTGTGAATATATTACAATATATTTCGAACTTTTACATATATTTCCATTTGTGTTCATATTGACGGATAGAAAATCAACAAAATGCACCGAGCATTTTTCATTTTGAGAAGGATATCTTAGAATGAAAATTTTTTAAATTTGTAAGAGTTCTTCACAAGGAAGAATTCAAAAAAAGCAGAGAGTTTGATTTGCTTGTGAACATTGGAGGTGGTTGTATAAAGGTCAAACGTAAAAGGCAAATTGTCTTCCGAACTGCAAAACTAGAGCAGGGATACAACGATCTGCGATCCACACGATTCATTTCAATAATTTTGCGACTTTGCTGTTGGTCCATATTGACTAAATACAATTCTTGATGAAACTGACTATTTTATGAATTTTGGGAATAATTTCATTTTTGTTGCTGATGGGGTTTATTTCATTGGGGGTTATTTCATTTTCATCATTGGGTGTTATTTCATATGAAATAACTCCCAAATATTGGGAGTTGTTTCGTTTTCGCTTTGGGGTTTAATTCATTTATTTTTGGATGTTATTTCATTCACTGTTCTTGGGTGTTATTTCCTATTTTTTGGGGTTTATTTCTTTGGGAGTTATTTCCTGGGCGTTATTTCATTGGGGGGCTTTTCGTGGAGCCTGTAAAAAAAGAAAGGAAGAAAGAAGGCCAAGGAAGGCATACCGGATCCAAAAGAAGGCCTTCAAACTCATGAACGAAGGCCTTCCTTCTCATGATTTCCGCCGCTGGGTTGTTGTATACATACATACATACATATGTATTTCAAATTGTGCTTTCGATGTTAGAACCGCACTTCATGGAATAATTCAAAGGGTATAATGCCCAACCGGCCGAGACCGGCCGTGGCATGATCGTTAGAACACGCGACTACCATGCGGAAGATCCCAGGTTCAACCCCGAGCTCCAGTCATCTAAAAAAAAAATCAAAAAATTGTTTTCGTTCATTGCCGGCCCCCCTCGTTGTTATCGACAGCAACTTCGCAGTATAAAAGTCGAGTCAATCGACATGTCTAGTAAACTGCTTCTCAAACAGTGACGTTCGCACTCGTTGATAAAAAGTAGGTGCCTTTAGTTGTGAATTTAAAAAACAATGCGATAAGCTATCCCATACCTCTTTCATGGGGTGTAAAGGGAAATTAAGTAGCAGTATAATGCCCAACCATATTAGATGGTTAGTTTTACATAAAATCGGTCAACTTATAAGCTTACCTAAAGTGTTTTTTATTAATTTTTTTGTAAGTATTGAAATAATACACCAAATCGAATAACGACGGAAAAAGATTTATTGTTGTGTTAATGGCCAATGCAAAACTTTGTCGCTTTCCAATCTGGCTTTACCAACTCGGAATATTGTAAATATAAAATAAAAAAAAAAAATGTTAGCGTTATAAGTCACAATTGTAGCCATTCAAAATTCTGTCCTACTTCATAACTCTTTTGCAAATTTTCTTTTTATATGACTCCTTAAATTCTATAACCCATAGATTTTAAGGATATTTTACATATTTTACTTCTTTAAAGCTTCTCCCATATCTCTCCCTGACCACTTTTAAAGGCCAAAGCAAATGTCTAGAAAATGAGGCCATCAGACCGCCACACTTTCATTTTGACATCTTTCTTACTAAAAGTGTTCGTTTATATAATTATATGACTATCTTCGTCCATCATAATCATCTGTCTAAACATCACAAAATACCCTTGTCCATGTCTTTTTTTTGTACATAGTACATATGAATGAAAAGAATTTCTTATTCCAAACATTTTTGTGCCAAGCTTACCCATTGGCATGTCAATTACCCTGCGTGTTAAGTTCTTATGGTGCACAGAGCTCTTTGTTACATTGATAGCTATATGGAGGGCGGGGGAGGGACTGATACTTAGAAATATCTTTAGGCATTGTACGAATAGATATCAATATACTATAACAACAGAATATTATTGATATGACAGCAAATAATATAAATCTATTGTCTGTAATTTCATTTTGTACGTCAACTTTGTTAAGTGGGAAAATTGTATTTATTTGCTTATTTTTTTTTTTGCTACTCTCTTACTTCCCCAATATATATACAAATATATATTATTGCTTGTTCGATTTAACACACAAAGATCGAAGGTGACAATTATTTGATTTGATAAAATATAAATGGGATTAAAGTATATAACACCTGGGGCGATGTGTTAAGTAGCAAAGAGTATTGAAATGTAAGGCCCACAAAGGCTGAAAAATGGCATTAACATTGAATAAAGCGAACACAAAAGAATACTTCAGAACTTTTGATAAAGTCAAAAATCAAATGTAAACAATAGTTTTAGCTGGACAAGTGTGATTTGTGGATATGAAACTGTTATAATATTACTTTGATTTTCTTACATTACATGTTAAGATGATGATACAAAATACCCTAATTACACAGTGCAACAGCTAGTCTGCGGGGTGGGAAGTTCCTAGTCAGAGTGAAGATATTAGGTCTGTATATTAAAACTCCCAAAAAATTTGGAATTCTCAGGCCTAACTTTTAGCTTATATTGATGTCTTCGCTTAGCTTTTTAGCCATAACTCAAGAATTTGTGGTGATTTTTTATATCATTCTTCAGAAGAATTGTAGCTTAGGCTTAAATAAATAATCTATATTAATATATCCATGTAAAAAATCAAGTTGGATTAATTGAGTGTAATGAAACATTCAAAAAGACTTCACCTATCGCCTTTTCTATAAAATTTAGCCCATAACACCGTGACCACAGGCTTTTTCATCTATAATAAATTAAAAAACTGGTCTATGCTGATGATATTGAATGACGACATCGACCGAAGTGCTGTATGGTACATATGTATCAGATAATGACAATAAGTACTCGGCATTAATGTATACTTAAGTACTTACCCATAAATTGTATACTTGTGTGGAACTATACCTATCACACAGAGAATGCTTACAAACTCTTATTTGCGTTGAAAAAGACATGTTTGCACACCATTTATAACGATCGTTACCTCTACCTACCCTTACTTTTGTTTCTCATACACAAGTATACACAAAATACACTCGACGCACACGAGGTCAGAAGCCGAAGCAGACTCAACTTAATTATGAAGTTTTTTATCCACGATAATGATCACCATAGATCATCGTGTTTGATCGTTCTTACATTCGTCAACACTTCTAAGCACTACGAGTGACATGAGTACTCCTGTACATTCCCATACTCTACGGAACAGAAATAGAAATTTGACATGTATAACTAGCACCCAACACCACCAACACTTGTAACAAAATGTGCTGGGTTCTCGTGTACTTGGGTATACCAATGCACAAGTGAGTGCGGGTATGGGCATGGTTTGATCGTTTACTCTTTACACATGTACATGTTTGGACATTAATACTTCAACAGCACTCTTATTATACATTTTGTCATTCTCTGATATGTATGTATGAATGCATGCACAACGTATGAGTAATATTAATGTTATGCGGAATTTATATTAATCATACGTACTTTCCTCCAATATAGTCAATTTATTGTTTAATAATAATGAGAAACTAGCTGACCCGGCAAACGTTGTTCTGCCATACAACTTCTGACTCGGCAAACTTCGTCTCGCTCGCTAATATTACAACACATGTAGTTCAAATTGTATTGTGACTTATTTGAATTTAAACGAAATCAGTGAAGAGCGGTCTGATTAACAATGTTTTTCGATTTATTTTCCGTCGCTCAAACACACAATAAAGACAGTTTGCCAACACGCGAAAAACTGAGAAATTCGAGGTTGATCCCACAAACTGCCAATGATTGGCCTTGCGTTTTATTGATTGTCATCGCAAAAGCCAATCGAATGGGGAATTGAATTCGCTAGAATTGGAAGGGAAAAATCGGTTGGAATAATAGAATTTCGAGGGATAAGGACTTCCTCTTCTTTGAAAAAATTTTACGGGAACGTCATCAATCCAGTTGAAACATCAACAGGAATTTGGCCATTACAAAGTACCCGTAGATATTTTGAAAATGCATTAGCCGATGGGTCGTTTTGCAAAGTGACTCTCATATTCGTAGTTAATTTCAACTCCTTGTCATTCCGCCACAAAATCGTTTTGAATCGCCTCATAAATCCTTCATCTTTCGGTCAACTACCTCCAATGCTCGTTGATGCGCTATCGTGCATTCATCCCAAATGATGATTTTGTATTCTCGCAACAATTTCGCTGTCGCCGAACTTCTGGATATTGTGCGCAATGGCTTGTCAACTGTGAGAAGATTCAAGTCTATATTTACAACTGGTATTCTTCTAGTAACATTTTGTCGAATTTGAGGTGGTGATTGTGCAGCGCGAAACTGTGCAATATGGGCAAAAGGGTAAATTTCGTCGAATAAAAAATTAAAAATTTTCGAATTTTTCTGGAATTTTCCAACAAAATTTTTCTATTTTTCCATTTGAAAAGTCATTCGCAATTATAGCACACAAAATTCCATACAAATAAGCTATTTTTTGCCTAATAATTTTCTTTTTTGTATTCGAAAAGCCATTTCATAACAATTGCACTCAAAATTCCCGGCTTTTCCTAAGGATTTCCCAAAAATTTTGGAATGCTCTATTTTTTTTCAATATTGGCATGAAGTTTTTATGCCACAAAATTTTAAGAAAATCCTTAGGATGCTCTATTTTTTTCAATATTGGCATGAATTTGTTATGCCTGGGAATTTTGAGTGCAATTGTTACGAAATGGCTTTTCGAATGCAAAGAAGAAAATTGTTAGCAAAAAAATTGCTTTTTTGTTTGAAATTTTGTGTGCCAACGTTCTATCTTGATAAATTACTATAAATTTTTCACACTATTTTTATATTAATATATTTCACAATAATCCGAAATTTTTCAGCAACACGACGAATTTTGCACCTTTACGACGTCTGAAATCATCAAATCAAGCGATACAATGGAAGATTTCGTTAAAGGCATCCAAATCTTTCAATTTTTTTGTGGAATTTTCCGAGTTTTCCAAGAAAAATTTTTCTATTTTTCCATTCGAAAAGTTATAATTGTTCGAAATTGTTCACATTTACGTCGCCCAAAATTTCCAAAACACGATAAGATGCAAAATTTTTTCGAAAAAAATAAGAAATTTTTTTTTGGCATTTTCCATAATTTTCCAACTAAAATTTTCTATTTTTCATTCGAAAACCCACAAAAAATTTAATTTTCGATTACCTCTAATCAGGCGATAAAATGCAAAGTTTTGCCGAAAAAGTTCAAATTTTCCGATTTTTTTTGGAATTTTCGAAGTTTTCAACTGAGAATTTATCTATTTTTCCATTCGGAATTATTTTCTGAATAATTATCCGAAATTTTTTGCAAGTTACATCGTTCAAAACTATCAAATCGTACGACAAAAAGCAAAATTTCGTCGAAAAATAATATTAAAAATTTTCCAATTTTCCCGGAATTTTCCGAATTTTCCAACAAAATTTTTTTTATTTTTCCATTCGAAAAATCATTCGTAACAATTGCACACAAAATTGTATACAAAAAAGCAATTTTCGGTTTTTCCAATTTTCCGGCTTTTCCCAAAATTTTCTTTTACATAAACCTTCTCCTGGCAAATACGAACAACTAAAAAAAAATTTGAGCAAAATCGGCCCAGCCGTTCTCAATTGATGAATTACTATACATTTTTGCCACCATTTGTATATATATAGATTTTAAAAGATTTCACTCGACAAAATTAGTTCAACTTGATTTTTTGCAAGGATATATATATATTAGGAAGGATCGATATTAAAATCGCACAAGTGACAAGCAAAAATAAGTAACTTTGAACGAGGAACCAAACCTCTAAAACGAATTCTGATGTGCCGAAATTTGACCAGTAGGGTATGTGACTCATTGGGTTTTCGATAGTTGTTGATTTTGTTATTGCTTCATGTTGCGGTGTAGATGATGGTGGATTCATTGTAAACTAAAGAAAATATAAAAAACCGGGACAAAATTCATATTACAAACTCTGATAACAATAACATAACAATCCAAGAAACAATAGCAATAAAATTAGGCACACACACAAAAAAAATGCCTTGTTAAAACAAAAACAGTACCTTTGAAATGGCTACAAAGATGAAAATTCTTTGTTTGAAAGAAAATTTTCCTTTCGACTCGATTGGGGCATTTAGAAATGGATCTGAGATTTTTCAAAATTTGACCCTCGGGATATCAGAATTCGTTTAAGAGGTATGGTTCCTCGGGAAAGGTTTCTTATTTTAATCCCTAGTATACAATTTTTCTTCTCACTTGAGCGATTTTTTTCACCCTGCAAATCGACTCGCCCTTATCCATAAATAGAAAAATGAGTTGGCCCATTGGACCCAATTTTTGAAAAAGCAATGTATAGAGGACTGTTTCGATCACCTTGAAAATTTGTGTGCATGCATTTGACACCAAAATTCGTGATCCAACAAAAATGGTCAGGATCGGATCAGTGGGAGAGGCTTATATCTTGAAACTTTAAACATCTGTTTCTCCTAAACTATCTGAGGTATGAAGATGATATTTGGATCAACAACTTTAAACAAATCAACAACTTTAAACAAGAGGGTTAAAAATTACAAACCTAAATTATTGAAAAAGTTAAAGATATTAAAATAATAAAAATATGTATAGTGGAATGATGGAACATTCCATCCCTGGTAAACCTCAAGAGGATATAATCACAACACAATATATATTGGATATATAAATGTAATTATTTAAACTGTTTGATTGTTAATTTTAGTCGATCGTGTTTTTATATATTACATTTACGTTAAGTGTATCAAATGATACATCAAATTCGGCCTACGATCAGAAAAGTGTTTTAACGGTCAAATTCAAAAATACAACACTGGTGCTGGACATTTTCGGCTGATATTTACTTCGCATGTCATGTTTGACATAATTGTAGATATATATACAGCTGATGATGTACCATTGTGCATCAGTTGGTCACAAAGGGGTCTGAAGATGAACTCGTCATGGAGTTCGAAACGCGTCATCCTAGTGCGTGACACACTGAATTTGACCAAAATATTGAAACAATAAAATAAAAAAAAAACACTTTTCTGATCGTAAGCCGAATTTGATGTATCATTTGATACACTTAACGTAAATGTAATATGTAATTATTTAATATATTTGATCATGACTATAGTATTCAAATACTTGAATTTGTCATAAAACCGGTGTACGGTTTACTGGAAAAATACCTTTTCCCAACAATTCGAATACATGATTTAGTAAAAAACCGGTTTCGTTCGGTTTTTCGGAATGTGTAAAAAAAACAAAATACCCAATTAAATACGAAAAATACGAATACCGCTACCTTTATCCTTCAATTAATTAGAGCTTTTGAATTCAGTTTCTGCTTCAATTTATATCTAGTTCATCCAAACAGAAATGTTCTGCAAAACTTACATTTTACACTAAGCATGGTTTAGAATTAATGTATTGATTTTACCACAAAGTAACCTCCTTTTTAGTATTGGACGCTTAGTGTAGGAAAAAAAGGCTTAACGTTTCCCATATGAATATCGACAGCATCCCACTCATATCGAGGCGATACCCAAACTAATTAAAGATGAGATCCCAACTGCATCTTGGTGATTTCTCAACTATTGTAATAACTTTATTTCCCCTTACATCCCATGAAAAGGTAAAGGATGCTTCTCACATTGTTGTGAATTAACACGCTTTCTATTTTAGATTCAAAACAAACGGGACCGGGACTTAGTGATTAGAACACGCGACTACCATGCGGGAGATCACAGGCCGACTCCTGGCTCCAGTCATCTTAAAAAACAACAGAAATATTTTCTTTCATCGTCGGCTCCCCTCGAATGTTGTTACGGCAACTTCGCAGTATAAGTGTCGAGTCAAACGGCATGTCTAGTAAGAGCTTCTCAAACAGCGTCGAAAAACAAGTAGGTGCCGTTATTTGTGAATCTAAAGATAGAAAGCGTGTTAATTCACAACAGCGCGAGAAGCTAATCCATACCTAATTCATGTGGTGTAAAGGGAAATTAAGTAACAAACGGCACATACTTGTTTATCGACGAACGCGAACGTCATTGTTTGAGAAGCTTTTACTAGACATGCCGATTATCTCGACACTTATGCTGCGAAGTTGCTATCGATAACGAGGGGGGCTGCAATGAAAGAAAAATTTAGAGGGCTGGAGCCGGGAATAGAATCACGGATTTCCCGCATGGTAGTCACGTGTTCTAACCGATCCATATTGTATTTAAAAAAACGTTTAGAGGATAACTGCAGTTGTTCATATGAATGTCGACGGCTTCCCAGCCATTGCTTGATGAGATCCCAACTAAATCTAATATTGTATGAGGATGTTTCGCGATTGGATGCTTAGTTAAGGATATGGGAAATATCTGGTATACGGCAGTTTTCTGACATGTTGGCTTCTTACTTATCAGCTGTTGGTTAATCAGCATTGACGAAATCTCTGACGTACCCCCACAGAAAGAAGTCAAAGTAACGACATGTAACGTCATCTTGCTACAACCATTTGCAATGACTTGGGGCGTTCGCCATTGACAGTAATAGTTGCACGGATTTTGGATTTAAAGACAAATGGCCCGATAATGCCCTCGACATGTACAACGCACAAAATAGTAATTTTATTGGGTTACTAGCTGACCCGGCAATCGTTGTTCTGCCATACAACTTCGGGCCCGGCAAATTTCGTCTCGCCCCTAAGGTAACGAAATCATATAAGCTCTAGGGTAATAGTAAAACAAATGTTAGTAAAATTTAAAATGTGATTTATTTAATTTTCATCGAAATAAGTGAAGAGCGATCTGATAAACAATGTTTTTCAATTTGTTTTCCGGCATAAAAACAAACAATGAAGACGGTTTACCAACACGCGAACTGACAACGTACAGCTTGTGAAAAGCAGGGAAATTCGAGATTGATCCCACAAACTAAAACGATTGGCCTTGCGAATTATTGATTGCCATCGCAAAAGCTAATTGAATGGGAGTTGAATTTGCTTGAATTTGAAAGGGAAGATAGGTTAGAATAATAGGAATTTGTGGTATAAGGACTTCCTCTCCTTGGAATTTGCCCTTGATGAACGCTTGAATTTGGAAGGGAAGATCGGTTAGAATAATAGAAATTTGTGGTATAAGGACTTCTTTAATCATCAGTTACTTGACCGACAACGGCGTATCGTTGCACAATTTAAGATGATTCAGATTCCGCAACATGCTTATGATCGATCCCACATTCAGCTGTAAATTATGCGGTGGAGTTCCTGGCACATCTAAAAAATTCGAAAATTCTGTCGCATAGTTGGTCGCCTCATTCTCGTTGGTCATGCTGTCAACGAAATTGCATGAATGCAGTTCTCCATCGATGCGACTTTGAAACATAACATTCAAACTATCGACGTCCTTATTCTTCGCTGCTGGTATGGCCCGTTCACTTATCCAATCTAGATTTAAATATTTTTGTGCAATGCCGGGGAAAACTTTGGTGATGAGTTCCTCATCCGACAATGTAAACTCGAAAAAATTTGCCGGGAACATCATCAATCCAGTAGAAACATCAACAGGAGTTTTGTTATTACCAAGTTCCAGTAGCTGTCTTGTAAATTCAGTAACAGATGGGTCGTTTTCAACTTCTTGACATGCCGCCACAAAGACGAAAATTCAGGCAGCCGTAATTTCATAAGCAGCAGTAGATTTGGAATGACGGGAAGCATTTGACGAAAATCTCCGGGCAACAATACTATAGCCCCACCAAAATATTTCGAATCACCTCGTATATCCTTAATCGTTAGGTCAACTGTCTTCAAAACTCTTTTATGTGCCGCCGTACATTCATCCCAAATGATGTTTTTGCATTCTCGCAACTATTTCGCTGCACGGTGATTTGTCAACCGTGAGAAGATTCATCAGCAGTTTCAAAGCGGAAAGTGCAGTTCGACCTTTCGGATTTCAACAAAGTCGTAGAATTACCAGAGGATGCAACAGCTAACGGAATTTGCCATCTTCATCAGCGAATCGTATACGTTCGTTTGCTCGGCATTCAATGGCGGCACATTTTTTCCGACTCTTTCAGTCAGCTCATCTCGTAATATGTATAACAGTCACTGCTACGATAAAAAAAACAAATTTTTGCGAAAAAAATTTAAGTTCCTAATTAACAAATAAAAAATAACTCTTGATCGTAGAGGGGTGAAAAGTTAGAGTTGTATGTATTTTTGTATGTATAAATTTTTTTTTTTTGTATAAAAAAAATTAGGTGTGGGCCACCCTTTACATTTAGGTTGATGAAAAATAGATGTTGGCCGATTCTCAGACCTATCGGCTCACATGAGGATCGGTTGAGCCGTTTCGGAGGAGTTCAATCACGCACCCCGCGACACGAGAATTTTATATATTAGATAATGGAGTTTCAAGAATCTCGTGAGGATTGGGCTATCTCCAATAGCAACATTTCATCACTTCGTCCATCAACCCTTAAATCCGATTCGAGATATCTTGACTAGAAGAATATATGATAAATGTTCCAAAACAAACAAGTTTTTTTGGCTCTCCTGAAAAAAAAAAATTATAAATCACGTGACTGTTTTGGTCGACCCAGCGATGATTCTGCTTGTTTATATACCAAATAAGCCAGAAATGAGTCTTATCACTGAAGATCATTTGACGGTACAAATATCTATATAAGTGTAGGCCAAAATCTTATCTCAAACTTTTCCAAGTAGTGGAGAGTCCCTGATTCTCGTGTGGCTGAGAACGCCTTCGGATCGATAAATTCGTGTCGTCTTTCACACACACTCCGGCGGCCGCGATGTCTTCTATACTCACGGTAGGGACTCGATTTGGTTGAATATTATCCAAAAGAGCAAATTTGGTAATGAATCAAGCTCAAATAAATGATTATGCGCACCCTAAACCTGACGAAATGGTCTATAAGTTTGGCGAACAGAGCTCGAATTTTGGAAATAAATGTATGCGATTTGTAAACGTTATTATTTAAAAATTCTAACTGTTGAATCGACAATTTGTTTAATTTTTCTCATTATTCTCACAATTTTCTATAGAAAAGCCGCACATCAGCAAGTATACACAAACTTTGGTCACTATTTATGCAATTTGTATATCTTACTCAATATCTCTAACACGCTTTAATCATGCTTACATATTTTGCTACTTTTTACCCTCTGAGCATAACATTAAATTTGTTTGCTTTTTTTTTTGAAATTTAATGCCAAATTTAATGCCAATTGAAATTTTGCTAATTTTAATATTGAAAGCAAATATTAAAAACAAAAATACTGCATAGTAAGTTTTTCTTACTTTACAGCATACCCTGACCCTTAAATTACTTGCAATTTCGGCAATGACTGTAAACTCAATACCCCAAAATCATTATTGTCCCATTTTCATTGGTCGACGGAAATCCCCATTATTTGCTGCCCCCAAAAATTTGCAGGTCATTCCACCCGTTTTGGTAAATAAACCAATATGGTCGTAAAAAATCTACAAGAACCAATACTAGCCAAACGTTGTTAACAGGGCTCTATTCAGGTTTATGGGCCGTATTACGGATGCTGTTGTAAAACCCGGCAGGGACTTGTGTTCCCTTTGAAAGAACGAAACATAAATTACATGACCACAAGAGACTGAATGCTTGAATGTGTGTATGCGTGTGTGTGTGTGTTAGTATGAGGGTACAATTGTGTATGCATACATGCGTGTATCAGCACATGTGTTTGTATAATAAAACTTGTCTATTTGTGAATGTATGCTGCTTTCTCTTAAGCACATATTTCATTTAGAAATGCATGGGTGTGTGTGTGTGTGTTGATGTCTGACAAATGTTTGCATTTTATTTTGCACCTCCTTATTTATTTGTACTGGACTTTATTGTCACAATTCACAATCTATTGTTGTGGGATACATTAAAAATCAGTCTTTGTTGTTTGTCCTTCATGCAGAATTTTATATGGTCATCTTTTTTTTTTGTGTGTGTTCATACATACCATAGAAAACAGTGTTTCAGACCTGATAAAATATCACAATATCAGGGGCAAAAAGATTCACTCATCGAAATGTCACCTAAGAGTCAAATGAACCAAAATGAAACATAAATCATAACTCACATTGTCTTGCGTGACTTTCTATTTTTGGTAATCCTTTGTTTGCCTTTCGCATTTATCATATGCTTGGCTTTGCCACAGCCACTGTGCACCGTAAAATCGTTCATGTTCTGATGGGTTTCTTTACAATTCCATTTAATGAATGGGTGTGCTTTTCGAAGGCACCATCAACCATCTGTGGCTACACTCATATGTGCGTCCTTGATTCTGAGTAATGTTTCATGTGCACTTTATTGCCTTTAACATTAAATATGGGTCTTCTTATTTTAGGTTTTTCTTTTTTTACTCTTTGGGTGTTATGTTTTGAGCTTATGCATAAGTAATAAATGCTTTACAATGAGAAAACATATTGGACCCATGTGGACATACGTACAAATGTGTTAAACAATATGCCTATAGCTGTGTACTAACTACAAAGGTCCTCTGTAAAATTTCTTATTTCGAAAATCTTTGCAATGAAATGAGTACTTTTTTTGTTCTTCCAATATTACAGAATGTTATTTATATTAAGGGCAAAAGAGAGGAGGAAAATACTTTAAAATAGGTGCATTGATATTGTAAAGCAAGTATAGATAGAACAAAACCCCATTAGCTACAGGAATGTAGGTACAAAAATTGTATTTTGTATACTACGATGCTGGTATCTCTGTATACTTTTATTACCATATAGTTGGTATAATTTCATTATTATTATTAAAATTTTCAGGTTTAGACACCACTTCAATAGCATAGAATAAAAACTATTTCAATAAATTATGAGAAAGTTCTTATTATGTAATTTTAATGGAGTAGACATGATTTACAGGACGACGATACATTTGAAGCAATCATTGAAGATGGTGTCGAATATGTACCCACCTGACAATATCCCTGCTGAAGAATAACAATGCCACAGGTGCTGATGAACTGCCAACAGAGTTGTTAAAAGCTACAGCCGACAAGTTGTTTAGTAGCATGCATCGACTTGTAAGTACTATTTGGCTGAAAGAATGCATTCTAGATGATTGGAACCTCAGCGAATAATGTCCTGTACATCAGAAAGGAGACAAAGCCATTGCCTATAAGAACGATCGGGCGTAGTATAAGAACAACAAAGTCAGCGAAATAATTGGTCCCTATCAATGCGACTTTAGACGTGATAAATCGACTACCGATAACACTGTAAGACAAATTTAAACTTTTGGCCTCACCCATGATCAAACTGACCAGATTCTAAAAATATAGCTCAAATATAAATATACGTATCTTCCAGTTTTTCTAGATCAGCTCATTTAAGATATTAACGACCAATTTAACTTTCAGAGGGAAGCTCCCATATAGCGACTACTTCCTGTTCGTAGAACTCCGCGAATTGTTAACAGATTTTGATGAACTTTTTTTTAATGTTTTTCAAATGGTCAGGAGCGGGTTCTGACGAAGCCAAAATTTAAAATTTGTCACAAAACAATTATCACAAAAATGATAATAGGAATTTTTTCATGTGTAGGGTTGCTAAGTCTTAAAACATATATACATAGGTATATGCTGGCTTAATACTGCTGTTCAGAACCCGCTCCTAGCCATTTGACAAACATTCAAAAAAATTTGTCACAATTTTAATTTTTGACACTTTGTGACAATTTTTACTTTTGACAAATTTTAAATTTTGGCTTCGTTAGAACCCGCTCCTGGCCATTTGAAAAATATCAGTTTGATCATGGGTGAAAAATCGTGTCGTACAGTGTAATATATTTGCTTTATGCCAATCCAGGCTTTATGCCAAATCCTACCACATGTCTGTCGATTTTGTTGCTAACCGAGCACGAGATCGCTAGATAAGATTGGGAAAGGCCTACCAGAAAAGTTTAATACCAAACAAGGTTTCATCAAGGTAATAGTCTATCTTGTAACCTATTCAACATCTTGTTGAAAAAGAACCGGAATGATGCTGCAGTTAATAGAAAACATATGATGCTCGCTTGTGCCGCTGGTATGGATAGCATAGGGCGAACTGTGAGAGAGGTTACTGCACGTCCTCAAGTATCATAAATGAAGGAAAATATAAGTGATACCATTCATCGAGATTGGGATTATACGTGAATGTTGGTAACTTAACGTTTTAGGGAGTAAACGATTTGAACTATTTCGGCACCGCCGAAAACAAAATTAATAATACCAGTTCAGAAATAAAGGGATGAACAATTCTTACTAACATATGCTACTTTGGGCTAAGCAAGCAGTTTAAAGTCTCGACAAACGAAGATTACACTCTACAAAAATTCGACCCTTGCTATTATATGCCTTAGAATCATGATAACTTGCGCAAGCAGATAAAGCAGTTTCTGGAGTGTATGAGTCGAAAATACTGCATAAGTTAAATGAACATATCTGCACTGATGGAGAGATTAACTTCAGTAAACGTATGAAAGTACAATGCGCATGTATGTAAATGCTGCAGCGAGGAAATTATTCGAAAGTGGACTCATAAGAAAGCATAGATGGGAACGATTAAGATTCTAGTGGAAGGATCAAGCTGAAAGTGTACCTCTCAAAACGTGGAAGAAGAAGCAAATTTAACTCTAAAGTATTTGAAATTCCATAAAAGTGTATTGTTGTTTCAGTATTGTTATTGTTATAATTACACTGTGAGACAAATGGTTCAAACTACCGGTTCAAACTACCGCGGAAATTTATATCGTTAAAAATGAAGGCTAGAAATCGAGATATATCGATTTGAAGTTAGTAACTATCATATAGGGGAAATTGTCACCTTTGGTGGTATTTTTTTTACATAACTCGAGAACCACTAGTCCGATTTTGCTCAAACAAATTTAAAAAAAATTAAAAATTACAATTCCTTTAATCTGTTCATATAACGTTTTTCTATATAAGCAACAGTTTCCTTTTTCCATTTATCAAATGATTTTGAACTGGGTTTATTTTGTAACAGTTACAACAAAACTGTTGTACTCCGTGGCGTATGATTTAAGTGGAATATTATTTATGATATTGATATACCCCATACCTAGTTAGTTAAAGGTTCGTTCAAACCATGAACTAGCGGTTGAAGCAAATGGGTTCATATATTTTGCGGAGTATTTTTCGCTGAAACACCGCCAGATGAAATGCATCCACCTATGTAAGATTCGAAGGCATATTAGCACCTGATACAGTTAAACTTCGGTGGTTCGAGGTAAACTGCTGTTTATGAAGTGCTCGCGTAGCATGTCAATGGCAGATCCGAGGTAAATGAATTCATACACTACCTCAAAGCATTAGTTATCGACGTTTACGCTGCGCCAACAACTGCAGGACACTTTGCTCTATAATACCATTAACTTTGTCTTGATTGAATAAAAAAAGAGACAGTTTCGTTGACTCCTTTCCACAGATGAGAAGACAGTTATTACTTTTCACATCATTCGACCGCTAATGCCAATATCATGGGCATGTACGAGCAGCATGTGGTTCTAATCAGATATGGTGCCAGACATGTTCACCGCTGCTTTCTTTATCACCTTCTCCCACACTATGTTGAAAGTAATGTATGACAAACCTTAACGTCTGAGACCTTTCGCCGCATCGATTGGCGCATATAGATCCCTACCAAGTTGAACTGAGAATTTCTTGTTCGTAAGGCTAACCAAACTAAGACATGGCCTCGTATACTTGATGCCTGATGGGGCTAACGAAGACAGCATTGTAATCGACAAAGTGGTGGTATGTGTCGAATTACTTCTCGTGAGTTCTCTTTAGAATCTGCCATAGTGTAAATATCTGACCTTAAATAGGTTTACCAGGACTAAAGCTCCACAAGTGGCTTTAGACGTACACACAATACGCTAGAAAGGACTTTATACGCAATCGGCAAAAGCCTAATTTCACTCAAGGTGTCTAGGTGTCGCAGTCTCTTGCCAATCACAAATCCACATCCGCATGGCCGCTATATTAAATGTCGCACGTCTTCATTCGCGAGCACCCGTGTCCCGTCCACCGGATTTCCTGTAAAGCGGTTATGCCAGCCTTGTATTCTTCAAGGACTTCCGCCAGTTAGATGGAGGCACCTGGTCTATACAGTGTTCTAACATTCCAGGTGCATATCTTCAAATCATGGTCCTTAATTCGTTTGCGGTGTTCGTCAACATTTTGGGGGGTCCATTTAATTCTTTTCTTACTTCTTTTCAATGCAATTGTTCAAACGTCGCACTGTGTCGCGAGGGTGGCCAAAAATGGTTAACGTCAATGTTAGAATTTGAACGTATGTTTTTAAAAAAATGTTTTTAAACACTCTGGTTAGATGATATCTAAAATATGTTTTTTTAATTTTTATAAATTTTAAAGTTACAGTAGTTCAAAGTTAAGGTTTGTGTACAGCATACGAAATTTTTGGAAAATCCCAAATTTTATGTTCATTTATAATACTAAGAAATTAATTATTTTAATGTAACGGCTACCAAAATGTGTAACAGGGTTGTAAGTGAAGCTTTTTCTTCTAATTACAACACTGTTTTTGTATACAAATATTGATCATATGTCAGGTACAGTTAGAAAAAAGGTAGTAGTGAGGCATTGTCAAGATTTTTCAGCAACAGCGAACTTTCATAGAGAATTTAAAAGAAAATAAAAATAATACTTTGTAATTTTTGTTGTATTTTGTAGCTACAAGTATGTACTTAAATATATTTAAAATTCACCAGCTCGATTTTGCACAAATTTCTTTTATGATTGTTTTTTAGTGTCAACCTCGTTGCGGATTCGTACTATTATTCAATTGTGGCTAGAGACAAAGCAAAACAGACCCTGCGATGTTATGCATCATGTTAAAGATTTTGTAGAAAGGCATTTTAAACGCGTATTATTAGAAAGTTAACAACAGAAAATACAGCTGACTCTATTAAAATTTTCCAAGAATTGGTCTAAATATCATCGCATTAGAGACAGATTTGAAACTGAGTTGAGTGACTGGCTAGGTAGCGAATTATTTTGTGGAATCATTTGTAATGAAAGTATCCATGTAAAGTTTTGGTTTTGCAATAAAACTAAATTATGTTATACTATATTAGGAAGCAAGTACAAGTGGTAGAGGCCGACCGAAAGTTTCTTATCAGGCGGGATCAATGCGAACAAAAGCGAGGCGTGTAGAAGAACTTGTCGCTTCTACTTCATTTGAAGCTCTTAAAAAAGCCGCAGAAGGGGTAACAGGTTCAAACACTAATGACAAAATTTCTGCTGAAAGTGCTCCAGCATTATACATTGATATGGATTTATCCATGAGGGAGTACAATATGATGAGAAGAGTAGTAAATTCTATTCACGAAGATTGCTTCCCATCATACTATATGATTGCAGATGCTAAAAAAAAATTTTGCCTGATGACATTCAAATAACAGAATCTTCTGCAGAGGTACCCTTACAAAAGATTTAAGACAAAACTGTAAAAAGCATTTTAGATGTTCATGATATTAATACCAAAAATTATATAGTCCTGGAATGCAAGTGGGGATTTGATGGTAGTAGCGGTCATAGTGTATACAAACAAAAATTTAATACTGTACCTTATTAATAATTTAGAGGTTTTTTTAATCTTTCATATTTTCAATTAAGGATATATGAGAGGTGGGCATGTCCTTTGAGATAATTTCATATAACTCACCTCAGTTATCAGTAATATATCAGAGACAAATCGAGCCAAATTTGGTTCAATTCCAACAACAATTTTGGAAAATATAAGTTTTTTTCATTTCAGGATATATGAGAGGTGGGCATGTCATTTGAGATAACTTCATATAACTCACCTCAGTTATCAGTAATATATCAGAGACAAATCGAGCCAAATTTGGTTCAATTTCAACAACAATTTTGGAAAATTTATTTTTTTTTTCATTTCATGATATATGAGAGGTGGGCATGTCCTTTGAGATAATTTCATATAACTCGCCTCAGTTATCAGTAATATATCAGAGACAAATCGAGCCAAATTTGGTTCAATTCCAACAACAATTTTGGAAAATTTAATTTTTTTTTCATTTCATGATATATGAGAGGTGGGCATGTCCTTTGAGATAATTTCATATAACTCACCTCAGTTATCAGTAATATATCAGAGACAAATCGAGCCTAATTTGGTTCAATTCCAACAACAATTTTGGAAAATATAAGTTTTTTTCATTTCAGGATATATGAGAGGTGGGCATGTCATTTGAGATAACTTCATATAACTCACCTCAGTTATCAGTAATATATAAGAGACAAATCGAGCCAAATTTGGTTCAATTCCAACAACAATTTTGGAAAATTTAATTTTTTTTTCATTTCATGATATATGAGAGGTGGGCATGTCCTTTGAGATAATTTCATATAACTCACCTCAGTTATCAGTAATATATCAGAGACAAATCGAGCCAAATTTGGTTCAATTTCAACAACAATTTTGGAAAATATAAGTTTTTTTCATTTCAGGATATATGAGAGGTGGGCATGTCCTTTGAGATAATTTCATATAACTCACCTCAGTTATCAGTAATATATCAGAGACAAATCGAGCCAAATTTGGTTCAATTCCAACAACAATTTTGGAAAATATAAGTTTTTTTCATTTCAGGATATATGAGAGGTGGGCATGTCATTTGAGATAACTTCATATAACTCACCTCAGTTATCAGTAATATATCAGAGACAAATCGAGCCAAATTTGGTTCAATTCCAACAACAATTTTGGAAAATTTAATTTTTTTTTTCATTTCATGATATATGAGAGGTGGGCATGTCCTTTGAGATAATTTCATATAACTCACCTCAGTTATCAGTAATATATCAGAGACAAATCGAGCCTAATTTGGTTCAATTCCAACAACAATTTTGGAAAATATAAGTTTTTTTCATTTCAGGATATATGGGAGGTGGGCGAGTCCTTGGGCCGATTTTTTCAAAACTTCGTTGTTTTCCTTTCCTACTTATAATAGTAATGTGTACCAATTTTCATTCTTCTACGATAACTCCTTCTATTTTTGGCCGCCGTTTATATGAAAACACGACACTGTGCGTCGGTGGCAGGTTGCAGGCGCAGCACACCACGTCGCAGTTTTCTCCTCCTGTCAGGATTT
This sequence comes from Muscina levida, assembly GCA_964034835.1. NCBI lineage: Eukaryota > Metazoa > Arthropoda > Insecta > Diptera > Muscidae > Muscina > Muscina levida. The sequence continues at coordinate 82,430,973 of OZ035882.1, forward strand.
TATTGCAGCCGCCCATTCAGACGCTGACCAGGGTACCGCTCACTCTGAGCTGACGTGCCTGGGTTTTAGGTTTCGCCCCTCACAGTTTGCCGTGCTCTGACGGGTGTCAGAAGCACGTTTCCAGGCGTCACCACGTGGAGGTACTCCGTTCGCAGTAGTACCACGACTTGAAGTGCAATTGGCAAGGATCACTCTGGGTTTGCCAAGTTAAACCGATCAGAAGCTTTACCTTGCATCACACTCCCGACGCCCGTATGGCGTATGATTATCGTAAGTAATATTCCATATAAATGATACGCCACGGAGTACAACAGTTCTATTGTAACTGCTACAAAATAAACCCAGTTAAAAATCATTTGATAAATGGAAAAGTAAAACTGTTGCTTAATTTTAAGTCTTAATTTTTTAAATTTGTTTCAGCTAATTCAGGCCGGTGATTCTCGAGTTATGTTAAACAAAAGAGCCTAAAACGTGGCAATTGCAAATCTATTAACTTCAAATCGATATTAAATTTTTATGACATGTAACTTCACAAAACTAATGATGCAGTACTTCTTCTTTTTGGGGCTACTTTCATGTGCAGTCCTTAGAATTGAGTCCCATGCATAAGAAACTATATTTTGGAAAATTAATAATTCTCCCATAACATCCATACAGACAACGGAAAGATGTTTCAATTTGGTCGGTTTAATTCCCTCGATATTGTAGACAAACCGTCAGAAAACTGGGACCTTTTTCCCAACCCTTGTGATACCTCCCATACAAATGACCGATTTCACCCTCATAGTTTTACAAATATTTTTTTTTTGTAAGCACATACACTGTGTTTAGTCATATTTTGCATTAGATGCTCGATTATAAAAATCTTACTCAGTAATTAATATGGGATATGGATGAGGAGATTTTAAAATATAGAAAAAGTTCTAAAAATCCACTTTGAGCTAAAAAAATTCGTATGACCATTAAATACCACTGTTGTACAAAAAAAAATATTTTTAATTTTTCTTGGTGTCTGAATTCGTGATTTCAAATATGATTTCACATTTTTTTTTTATTATTTTAGTTATTTGGATTTAAATTTTTTCAGCTTTCTTTATATTGCATTAAAATATATTTTGCATAAATGTGATGAAAACTTTATTTGATTCAACAGAATCTTTCCCAAATACAATAACCAATGCTAGTAGAGCCTAAAACATGGAAAATAAGAAGAACAAATATGTATCTATATATATAAAAATGGTGGCAAAAATGTATAGTAATTCATCAATTGAGAACGGCTGGGCCGATTTTGCTCAAACTTTTTTTAAGTTGTTCGTTATTGCCAGGAGCAGGTTTATGTGAAAGAAAATTTTGGAAAAATCTTCCGGAAAAGTCGGAAAATTGGAAAAATCGAAAATTGCCTTTTTGTATGGAATTTTGTGTGCAATTGTTACAGAATGGCTTTTCAAATAGAAAAATGGAAAATTTTTGTTGAAAAATGCGGAAAATTCCGGAAAAATTCAAAAAATTTGAATTTGTTGTTTGACGAAATTTTGCATATTATCGTATGATTTGATAATTTTGGGCGATGTAACAGTGAATAATTTTGGATAATTATTCCGAAATGACTTTCCGAATGGAAACATAGAAAAATTCTCGGTGGAAAACTCGAACTCGAAAACTCGAAAAATGACTTTTCGAATGGAAAAATAGAAAAATTCTTGGTGGAAAACTCGGAAAATTCTTGAAATAACTCGAAAATTTTGGATTTTTTCATCGAAATTTTTCATTGCATTGCTTGATTTGATGATTTTAGACGACGTAAAGGTGGAAAATTCGTTGTGCTACTTGGAAAAATTCGGTTTATTGTGAAACCTATATGTATAAAAACGGTGCAAACAGTGTGTAGTAATTCATCAAGAGAGAACGGCTGACCCATTTTGTTTTCAATTTTAATTCAATTGTTCGTAATTGGTATGAGAGTTTTATGCAAGATAATTTTGGGAAAATCCTTTGAAAAAGTCGAGAAATTGGAAAATTCGAAAATTGTTTTTTTGTATGGAATTTTGTGTGCAGTTCTTACGGAATGGCTTTTCAATGGAAAAATGGAAAATTCTTAGGGAAAAATTGGAAAATTCCGGAAAAGTTCCAAAAATGTTTTTTTTTTTGACAAAATTTTGCAATTTTCGCATGTTTGATGGTTTTAAACGATGTGTAGGTGGAAAATTTTCGGTTAAATGTTGGTTGATAACGAGAAAAATAATATTTAAATAAAAAATCCGTCGAACCCGACATTGGGAGTGCCAGCGTCAAATCGTTCGATGCTACATGCATTCGATCGAGAATTTTAACGGGAGCAAGACTATAATCTAGATGAGCTGATCGGAAGAGTTCGAACAAATGTGCCGCTGTTAAATACCGAGTACAAGAACGTGAACGATTCACGATGAAACTGGAGGCATTTACTTTCTCGATGCTCCGAGTGGGACAGATAAGACATTTTTTGTTGATTCCGGCAACAATTTGGTCAAGATCTCAAATAACGTTAGCCGCTGTATTATCTGGCATAGCTGCCACATTGTTGGAAGGCATTCGAACTGAAAATTCCACTTTAAAACTTTCAATAAATATTATCACGGTTGAAAAGCCAAAGTATACAATGACCAAGAATTTGGCAACGGCGAAGTAGTTGCGGGAATGCCAAATCAACATTTCGGATGAATGCGCGATAACGACTAAATGAGCTTTGGAAGTAGTTGACCGAACGATAAAGGATTTACGAGGGGATTTAAAACGATTTGGTGGGGCTATGATTTTGCTGAAATGGCAATGGCCTAATTCGGGTTGATGTTTCGGCTGAATTGATATCGTTCCCTGCAAATTTTTGCCAGTTCACATCTTTGGAAAAGTAACTCATTACATTGCACAAAATTATAAAAATCTCGATTGGATTAATTTACTCGCTTAATATGCCGCATAATTTACAGATAAAGGTGGGATCGATTATAATCATATTGCGGAATCTGAATCAACCGAAATTGTGCAACTTTACGCGGTTGTCCGTCAAGAATCTGATAAAAAATTTGATTTCAGACGATCATAAAGAACAAATTCAAAAAAGAGGAAGTCCTTATCTTACGAATTAGATAATTCCAACTGATCATCCATTCCAATTCCCCAACGACAATCAATAAATCGCAAGGCCAGTCGTTGGAAGTATATGAGATTAATATCGAATTTCCCTATTTTATGTGCGGTCAGTTGAACGTTGCCTTTACGAGTTTTGGAGAACCGCCTTCGTTGTTTGTTTTTGCGGCGGAAAACTAATCGAAAAACATTGTTTATCAAACATTCTCTACTGAGTTTATATAAAGGCATAAAATTGGGGCGAGACGAATTCGCCGGGTCCGCTAGTTTTCTATAAGTTAACAAAGTTTTTCACTTATTTTCCGCTGAATTATCTTGCGGTCTCCTAAAATGTTTTAGGAGCAGTCAGCGAATATAGTAGGCATATATGTTCTTCCGTAACGCTTTTCTAAAGTTAGAATGTCTTTGCGGAACCTTTCACCACATTCATCGGACACGTTGCTGCTGCATTTATAGAAAAAATCCAAATAAAATGCAAAAATGCACTCTCAAGGACATGTTGCATCTCAATTTTACGTAGAATGTTAAAATGATAATAATGTGATTATAAAAAAGAATTGAATAGAAAAGGCATGTTGCTGATGTTGCTACCTGTTTCTACTAAATTTTTTAAACAATCGCCTCCATACAAATTTTTAATGGAAAATATAACTTTTATTCAAATAACAGAAAAACTATGCCTGATTGCAAAATTCTGATTACGTATTTGAATTTCCCATGTCAAAAACTCTTAAAAACACATAATGAAACACAAGAAAAAACCCTTGTCGTACAGTTTTATTGATGCAGCCACCTTGACAAAACGAATGATGCAGAAGTTCTTATTTTTGGGCATTTTTTATGTGATATTCTCAGAATTGAGCAGAAATCAACGAGCTGAAACATTTTGTACTGTGTTATTGAGCTTTGTCTTACCAATAAAAATCGGTACTTCCAAAAGAAACACCTCAAAATGGTAATAAACCTAAACAACCGGAAGGTTTATTCTGCTCATTTGAAAATGTTTTTTGAGATTTTTGTGCGAATTAGTAAGGGATCTTTCCCTAATGCTCAAAATCTTTCATTATGCCCGAAAGATATTGAAATTAACTTTTCATATTTGTTGCCTATCAAATTTTCTACAATTTTACTAGTTTCGTCTTTTCATACGACCGAAAGTCCTACCTCTAACCATTTACGATATACAAACAATAAATAATACTATCACTTACAAATCGGAAAATTACAACAAATAGAGTATTAAAGCTGCATAGCTAAACATTCTTTAATAATTACCCACATGTCAAGTTCAAATGTCTACCAACATTCAAACTAATGTTTAGCAAAGTTCATCAATTTCATCGCCTGAACATTCAAGCCACTAACCGGAATGTCAGTCATTTTAAATAGTTTTAAATATCAACATCACCGCAAACTTTTAATAAATCTTAAAGTCACATACTGTATCTCAGTACAACTCAATAAATGTTTTAGATTAGTTCAAAGCAATAAATCATAATCAAGCGTATGTTGGTCCAATTTTCCATATTTGTATGATTTAGTTTTTGCTGCCTCTTTGTGTAGAGCAGCGGTCAGGCGGCAATGACACACAAACATACACACACTACTAACATATGAATATTTGTACATACTCATACATCGATTTGTATACGTGTTTGCTTTAAGTTCGTAAGAAAAGTTTTTCCTGGCATTTTTTCCCATTTTTGGTTTCTGCAGTTGATTGTCCCGCACGTGACTTATTCCAACACTTGTGGGAATTCTAAATAAATGCTCATCCATATGAACATTTGTACATGCATAGTATGTTTTCATTATGTGGTCACTAGTGCTTTTCGTTCCATCTGTTTGGCTTCTTTGCACCGGTGTCGCCCCACCCCTGTCGCTGTGCTCAGCAAATGTATGTTGTGTATGTAATTTTTATTTCTACTTTCATTTGTTTATACTGGCTAGTGTGACGGTGGGCCAGTTAGTCGTCATAGTCTTGTTGTACTGCTCCATTTAAAAGGATACCAGTGATAATAGTTTTGTGAGTTTGTTTAGGGTCAATATAAATTTATGTGTGTCGTGTTTATTAAGTTTTAATGTTGTTGTTGTTGCTGCTCACCAGTATGCACTGTATGTACCAGAGTAGCGTACTATTAAAAAAGTTTATCCATACCGTCCAGTATTCCAGTGATTGTGTTTATTTAAAAGTTTTACTCATATTATTTTTTGTTTTTTTTTTTTATCCTTAGTTGGCATTAAATCAACTTGTGGTTTTTGTGCATTTATTTTTTTCTGTGTTGTGTATCTGTGTGTGAAAACTTTGATAAATGTTTTAATATTCTGTATTTGATTAAGGTATTGGTGTAGAATGTTTCACTGACAATTTCGAAATAAAGAGATAATCCTGTTTATATAGAGCAGACGAATGAATGAAGCCTTAATTAAATTATAATTTGTGGTTTGTATTTAAACAAGTTTGATGACTCTGGAATATATATTTGTACGTATATGTATGTAAACTTTCGAATGAAGATATTAATATTAAATGATGACTAGAGTGATGGAACTCGTAACCGGTTACTGTTTGGTATGTAATATTTTCGGTTATTTCGGTTAGATATTGTGGCAATTATTAAATTCTATTAGTCAGTATAATTGAAAAGCCAAACAGAATACCTAAGAGGTGTGAAAGAAGTTCAAGGATTGCTAATGATAAATTTGAAATTGATATTCGAAAATCTTAAAATATACTCTGATTTAAAATTTTTAACATTCAACATGTCATTGCACCGATCATTACGGAACTGCTAAGAGGGTGTCTATGGCTATCACATATTCCCATTCTATGAAGGGATGTGAAGGTAATTTATAATTGATACAGAACCTGGACTTTAGCCTTATTAATGAAGCGCAACCGGCCGTGGCATAATGGTTAGAACACGCGACTACCATGCGGGAGATCACATGTTCAACTCCTGGCTCCAGTCATCTTAAAAAAAAAAGAAAAAAATTCTTTCATTGTCGGCTTCCCTCGAATGTTGTCGACAGCAACTTCTCAGTATTAGTGTCGAGTCAATCGGCATGTCTCGTAAGAGCTTCTCAAACAATTACGTTCGCATCCGTCGATAAACAAGTAGGTGCCGTTAGTTGTGCGAGAAGCTATCCCATACCTCATTCATAGGGTGTAAAGGGAAATTAAAATGAAGCGCAACGTACATACCATATGTATACAGCGCTTAGCACAAAGTGGTTAGAGATGTGAAAAATGGTTCGTTTATGTTAGGCCGCCCACTTGCGTACAGTTTTATCTGTCAGTTTTTAGTGTACCGTTGTAACTGTAAGATTTAACTATGTACTACTCATATGTGGAGTTCAGTATTTCAGTTTTTATACCATCACCCTTAGGGATGAGGGTATATATCATTTGATACGAAAAAAGTGTAACACATTAAAGGAGACGAGTTAGACCCCAAGTATCTTAAAACCAAATTCGTTTTAGGACTTTTTAAGACGTTTGAGCTATGTCCGTTTGTCTGGCTGGCTGGCAGGCTGGCTGGCTGGCTGGCTGGATGGCTGGATGGCTGGTCAGCAGGATAACTCGAGTAATCCTAAACGGATCGGTATGAAAATTTACCAGTATCAATAGTTTTCAAAACGAACTTATGGGATTGTAAATGGGCTGAATAGCCCCACCCCTTCTGGTACCTCCCATACAAAATTACCTATTTTTGGAAAATTAATATTTTTTCCATAACTTCTAAACGGACAACCGGACGATGTTTGAATTTGGTCAGTTTATTTATCTTGCAAAAGTAGACAAACCCTAAGAAAACCGAAACCTTTGCCCCACCCATTCTGGTACCTTCCATACAAATGACCGAATTGACCCTCATACTTTTACATACATATCTTTTTTGTTAGTAAACTGAATTCACTAAAATTTTGCGTGGGATGTTCGCTTATGAAAAGTTGAATTAGGAATGAATATGGACTATATCGGTTTACGCCTTCTGGTACCTCCCATACAAAATTACCTATTTTTGGAAAATTAATATTTCTTCCATAACTTCTAAACGGACAACCGGACGATGTTCAAATTTGGTCAGTTTATTTATCTTGCAAAAGTAGACAAACCCTAAGAAAACCGAAACCTTTGCCCCACCCATTCTGGTACCTCCCATACAAATGACCGAATTGACCCTCATACTTTTACATATATATCTTTTTTGTTAGTAAACTGAATTCACTAAAATTTTGCGTGTGATGTTCGCTTATGAAAAGTTGAATTAGTAATAAAGATGGACTATATCGGCTCACGCCTTCTGGTACCTCCCATACAAAATTACCTATTTTTGAAAAATTTATATTTCTCCCATAACTTCCCAACGGACACTTGGGGGGTAATGAATATTTGTCGATACATTTTTGTCGTGATAGGAGGCAAAACCTCAGAGAGCTTAACTATTTGACACACCCCTTCTGGTACCTCCCATACAAATGACCGAACCCACCCCCATAGTGTCACATACATATCTTTTTTGTAAGTACACTGAATTCACTCAAATTTTGCGTATGATGTTCGCTTATGAAAATTAGACTCAGGAATGAACATGGTCTATATCGCTTCACGCCTTCCGGTACCTCCCATACAAAATTACCTATTTTTGAAAAATTTATATTTCTCCCATAACTTCCCAACGGACACTTGGGGGGTAATGAATATTTGTCGATAATTTTTGTCGTGATAGGAGGCAAAACCTCAGAGAGCTTAACTATTTGACACACCCCTTCTGGTACCTCCCATACAAATGACCGAACCCACCCCCATAGTGTCACATACATATCTTTTTTGTTAGTACACTGAATTCACTCAAATTTTGCGTATGATGTTTGCTTGTGAAAATTAGACTCAGGAATGAACATGGACTATATCGGTTTACGCCTTCTGGTACCTCCCATACAAAATTACCTATTTTTGGAAAATTAATATTTCCTCAGAAAACCTAACTATTTGACACACCCTGTTTATACCTCCCATGCAAATGACCGAACCCACCCCCATAGTCTTACATACATATCTTTTTTGTAAGTACACTTGCGTAAGGTGTACGGTTATGAAGATTTTAAACAGAAATGAATATGGACTATATCGGATCACCCCTTCTGGAACCTCCCATACAAAATGACTTTGTTTGGAAAATTAATATTTCTCTCATAACTTTTAAACCGGCACCTGGGGGGATAATCAAATTTGGTCAGTTAATTTTTCTTGTAATAGGATGCAAAGCCTCAGCAACCCAAACTATTTGGCACACCCCTTCTGGTACCTCCTATATAAATATATGGGATATTTCCCCTTTTACATACGAAAAAAGTCAGACACGTTGTGCTGCCCCTAATTGTACCTTGTGTACAAATAGGATAAATTTTGTATGCTTTTGCTCTACATGCAGACAAAAAATAATTCATAAGTAATTTTATGTTAAAAAGCTATATTTTTCAATAACTCAAGACTTAAACAATATCTTATATTGGGTGATGGTATTTATCAGTCAGTTTACCTGACTGAAATTTCTGTACTGGTTGTTGGTTCTGTTTACACGATAATCCCGCTCGAGACAAATTGAACTGAGAACGGTACAGTTGAAACTCAAACTGCCCTATACATCTGCCGGAACTCCTTAGAAAAGGGCTGTAGACTACACAACCCGCTATGGTATATTGGATATATTTCCTTGTTGGGTGGGGCATTGTACACGGAGAATTAATTAGTGCTAATACGTCTACAGCGAATGGCATCACTGTGTGCAACAGGTGCTAGGGTCAACACATGATAAGCGGCACTGGATAAAGTATTGAACCTAACAAACAGCGGCTGAAAGTTCAATAAGATAACGAGAAGCTAGCGAAGCGAACTGTATGGTGCCGACAATGGATTTTTCATCATGCATGAAGAAAGTGATTCCTATCTCTGATAAGGATAACTTAAAAGTTTGCCTACCATTCAAGGGGTTGCATATCTTCAATGATAGCTCAAAAATAAACAACCGCACAGGATCATCGATGATCTCAATTGCCGCCAACACTTTCAATTGGAAGACGATTGCAATGTTTTTTAGGCGGAGATATTTTCCATCAGGAAATCTGCGGAAATACTATTGGCAATGAAACTAGATGCAACCGTAACAAACTATATGGATAATATAGCGGCTTTATAAGCTTTGAATACAAGACTGGTGCACACATGCAAAATAACGCTTTTAACACCGTTAGGAAATAGTGCTCAACTTTTCTTGGTTTCCGGACATAGTGATATACAAGGAAACGAAATGGCGGGTGAATTGGCACGGAAAGGATCATCCCTGGGACATGGTCAATCAAATCATTCAGTGCGACCACAAATGTGTGATATAACGGCATTTTGAACCGGAACATCAAACAGTTGGCAAACGTATCCTGGCAACAACGCATCGACTACATAATATCGCAGAATATTTGACTAAAATACGCGACTATCATGCGAGAGATCCATGGTTCAATTTCTGTCTCAGTCATCTACTTATTCTTTCATCAACATCCCCCTCGATGTTGTGTAAATTGGTTGGAGCCGTTTGTTGTGAGCCTTAAAATAAAAAGCGTGTTTATTCACAATATTGCGATATCCTATCCCATACCTCATCCATGGAGTGTTAGGGAAATTTAAGTTGAATTTGTAAAAATTCGTTTCAAGACGAACCAAATCACTCTTGCAGCTGGATCAGACGACTAAAAGGCTATAATTACAGACAACTGTGACGTTAGTGCATTTACATTAAACTAGGAGACAACACAGCAGGACTTTTGTAGAGTGTGGGACTCTACAATTGTTCCGGTTTTCATGCTGGGATCCTAGAGAAGTGATATTTTGATAGTTCTAGTGAATTCTATATTTCTATTTTACTCTATACTTTCTAGTTTCAAAGCAATGTCGACCGCGACTTCTTGAGCATTGAGTATTTCATTCTAGAGCCTTCCTTGTGAAACTCTCGGGTTTTTTCCTAATGATATGGTTTGCTTTAGTTCATTGGTTAAGTTACGGAGATCCACGTTGTTGATGATGCTGGACCAGAATTTCCTGCGTAGGCACTTGGTTATTAATGCTTGTAGTTTCTGACTGATTGTATTCAAAACTAGTTAGGTTTCACTTTCATACAACAAAGTAGAGCTAACGCATGCATTGAATATTTGAAGCTTAGTTCGTCTGTAAAATTTCGAGACTCCATACATTTCTATTCTCTCAAAACAGACCTCGCTCATGATCTTATCCAACCGTTCGTTAAACAGTTGAGGTAATCAAAGGCATTCTTGTCTTGACTCCAGCCTTAGTATGAAATGTTTGGCTGATGGCTCCGTCGTCAAGAACTGAGATTTCGGCATTCTCCGACAAAGCTTTCATGATCCGAGTTTTTTTCTGCGGTATTCCTTTCTTACACAATGCTTTCCATATGGCAGTTCCTCTGATGTCGTAGGCTTTTTTTTTCTTTCTGCTTAGCTCCTGTTACACATTCGATTAGTGAGGCAATCTATAGTTTATAATGTTGACTGTCTGACTAGCTGGTTCTTTTGCTGCTGTTTCTAGCCATAGCAGGAGCTCTCTTTTATAATATAACACCTAACGTCATATTTAAACTATTTAATACATCCCTGAATCTAACTTAACAACCTATGTATAATTCATTGTTAAATCTAATTTATTGCTCTCTAACACAAAGTGTTATCACATACATGTTACATGTACTGATTTGAATATTCGTCGCACAAATCTATGCTAACACAATTTCGTTTGCAATTGAAACCACTTATCTATTCAGGATTAAATATAGTGCCGATTGTAAATATTTAAATATCTTAAATACTTCTTGCGTTCATTTAAGTACACATAAAATTTATGCAAAGTTGTATATAGTGCTGCTATCAATAACAAATTTTTCTACAAATAAAATAATGAAATTGAATTTCCACTCTTTCAACAGCCATTTAATTATTAATAGTTTTGCCACACAAGTGTAAATGCCTAAAATGCTAGATTACTTTGTAACACATCTTTCATTTAACTCTTTGTAATTTGATGTTGTAAGAACCATGTTGTCCTTATGTACATTTAAAGGCGTGTATATCAGAGTGTTTGTATGCAGCACATGTACTGACACACGTCTTAAGTATACACAATGCACACACATAAATTGCATCTCGATATTTGTTCCATTTTCTACCCACTCAAGTGCTAAACAAACATAAAAGCCGAAAGAAAGAGAAAATGCTTTCAATTTCTAGTGAATAAACTTAGAAATAATTTTGACCTCTATATAAAATTCACACGGACGCACGCACAATTGTACACATATGTACATAAGTAAATATGTAACCATGTACATGATGTGTTAGTAAGACCATTGCTTAAGGATATTTGCAACGTTCAACGTTCATATTGTTTAAACTTAAGTCAACCAACAAATTTCTTGTCGTTGTTGATTCTAAACATTTAGCCATAAAATTAATGATTTCTAAAAGCTTTCACGTGAAGAAAGGGTCGACATAAGTGAAAACGAAAAAGTCTTTTCATACACAGCTACTAATTTTTTCGAAATACACACTAACATACTATTTGAGCATATAAACAATCAACAAAGTTTAGATATCTTACTAAATAAATTTTAATTGAATATAAATATTTGCATACAAAAAGTTTACATTTATTGGAAACTTGCTGTTTTTAGTAATAGAGAAAATAATCTAGTTAACAAGTGGACTTAACTAAGAATTGGTAACAACTTAAGTTTTGGAAGTCGAGAATAGAGTGAGAGTATTGATTTATGATACTTTTCCTTAACCCTTATGTGAGTGACAAAAAAACGCCTTCTCCAGAGTGACAGGGGTACCCGGTTACCCACATACAAATTGTATGAAATTTGGATATTTTTCTCATCGTATTGTACGTAAAATCTGTATAAAACGACGATTTTATGTTCTGTGGCTTTTTTATATATAGTTTACTTACACTACGATGAGAAAATTATCAAAATTTCATACAATTTGTATGTGGGTACCCGGGTACCCCTGTCACTCTGGAGAAAGTGTTTTTTTTTGTCACTCACATAAGGGTTAATTATCGGCGCTTACATTTATTTTTTTATCTTCCCAAAAAAATTGGGTAATTTTAAGAAATTAAGGTAAGAATTAAGCTTCAGAAAATGTTATTCCAAAAAAAAAATATTTCTTTCATGTAGTTTTATTGAATTAAATTTGAGGTACCCGAGTACCCCTGCCACTCTCTTAAAGGTGTAAAAACAATATATCGATATGCCACGCTCTTCTAAAGGAATAAAATAAACCCACACCAATGAAAATATAAAAACCATTAAAAGTTAAAAGTTGTCAAAATGATTGAGCTTTGTAAACCATCTGCATCCATTAAATATATTCACTTGGAAATGAAAAGGGTACCCGGGTACCCTGTCACTCACATAATTTAATCTGAAAAAATAATGTAGTCTCGAAATTTAAATTTTTTAGACATTAGTCTCATCGCTATTATGTGAAGAAGTTTAAAATCAGTTTGTGATTTCGGGTGATATTCTGTTTTGAATGTTATTTTATATGACTTAAGATGCTACCCCATTAAATACCTTGTTACGATACTTTTGAACCTACACCCTATTCTCAAGGCATTCATTTTACCCTACACCAAGAATTGACATCGTCATTTAACAGACTAGTTATCTCGAAAGAAAATGCCAATAGACGTTTTTTTACAACATTTTCTGCATTGCAGAAACATTTAAACATTTGTAAAGAATTCAATCCTGCAAATATGTATGTATGTCTCATAATACACTTCTTGTATTTGTTTTTCATGTTCAATGTTTCAAACCTAATTGATCTCATATACAGACACCAGTATCTCTTGATATTTGACATTTCGTCTGTATTGAGCATTTTGCAGCTTATTTATGGCTTTGGCCAACATACTGTTGTGCCCAATGGTCCGAAATGATTCCTTTAACATAGATTGAATTAATTTGAAAATTGTTGCACAAGTGCACAACTTGAGCAGCTTTGTATAACATTGTTTTGACCATTATATGGGATTATTTACATACAATTCCACATTCTTTGACATATTTGTAGAAAATACATTTTCTTTAGGATTATATGAATGACAGCATTAAGGATAAACTTTTCGTTGAGCAAGTAAATATTCCACTGGGTTTAGGAACTATTACAAAAATTCTGTGCGAAAGAATGTTGCTACAAATACCATCAATATAATCGGATAAAATATAGTGAAGAGATGATTTACTTAATAAAAATATTTGAAGAGAGTTCATTGAAAACAAGTATGTACGAGTGGTTGGCCAAAAGCAATAAACAAATGTGCAGCATAATTTTGATTTCAATGTTTTGGAGTAAAAATCCCTCAATTTTGAAAATGCTGTTTTGTAGGGAAATGTTTAAATATGAGTTGGGCGTTAGGGGTGTGATAGCGCATTAGTTTTCGAATCCGATACGAACCACCCCACATATCTGTGGTTTGGAAAAAAATGCATGAGCCAAAAACAGGGGGAGGTGGTGTGGATTGAAATCGCAGCGCATCGTGGTCAAAGTTAGTAGGGAATTGGTGAAATTTCTTACCGATCCCCAGTAATTCTACCCTTCTAACATCCATCTTCACCCCTCTAACAGCCCATAAGGAGTCAAACGAATGATCGACCATACATTTACAGCCTCAATTTAATTTCGGAGGGGGCCAAAACCAAGTAAAACAAAACTACTTAGATATTTTCATATTCAGGGTGTCTCCAAAGGAAGTTTTTATTTGTTAAGCTGACTATGAGAACAAATTAAGACTGAGAGGCGGGGGGAATATGCCAGTAAGAAGCCTGGCTCTTGATAATTTTGTCACTGTGGAGCGTTTTTCTGAAGAAGACCACGATCTCCTCTTGAGAGGGTTTTACAAAACGGTGATTCTGCAACTGCATCGCATATAGGATTCTGCAGAATGCGAGGTTTTGTTACTTAAATAAAGCACCAAGCATCCCTCTCATTGGAAAATGGGTCAACAGAATTTGATAGTCTAGTGCTAAACAAAACTCAAATCGGGGCGACCAAGGTCATTAAAAAGAAGAAGACATGAAGAGTGTACATCAGTCTGTTTGTTAGGATTTTTCAATTCGAAAAAACTCTATGGATAACACAGAGCGACAAAAAAACAACATCTGGAAAATTTTACTATACAATACTACAAGAATCTGTTTTTATACCATCACCCTTAGGGATGAAGGTATATATCATTTGATACGACCCAAAAGTGTAACACATAGAAGGAGTGACTTTAGACCCTAGGTTTCTTTGAACCAAATTCGATTCATGACTTTTTAAGTCGTTTGAGCCATGTCCGTCTGTCTGTCTGTCTGTCTGGTGGCTGTCCGGCTGGTTCGCACGATAACTTTCGAAAGACGCAACCAAATGTTCTGAAATTTTGCACGAGGTATTATTTTCTCAAAACTACTTACGGTATTGTAAATGGGCTACATGGACCCGCCCCTTCTGGTACCTCCCATACAAATACATCATTCCGCCCACTTAAGAAATCGAGTAATAATATCAATACACCCTACGGGATCGTCCCCAAATTCTGTATTTAGTAAAGCTATAACAGGCTAAAGTTTTGGAAAAAAATTTGAAAGCCTGGCCACGCCCCTTCTGGTACCTCCCATACAAATCTACATTTCCGCCCACTATAGATATGGAGAAAAAATATCAATAAATTAAAAGTGATCGTTCCCTAATTCTATTTTTAGAAAAGCTATAACAGGATAAAGTTTTGGAGAAAAAAATTGGAAGTCTATTCACGCCCCATCTGTTACCTCCCATACACATCTGGTACCGCCCACTTTAGAAATCGATCAATATTATTAAAAGACCTAACGCGATCGTGCCCAAATTCTGTATTTGGTAAAGTTTAAGCAGGATAAAGTTTTGGAGAAAAAACCTAGAAGTCTAGACACGCCCCTTCTAGTACCTCCCATACAAATGTACCACTCTGCCCACTTTAGAAATAGGGTAATAATATCAATACACTCGACACGATCGTGCCCAAATTCTGTATTTTGTTATGTTATAACAGGACAAAGTTTTGGAGAAAAAATTAGAAGTCTAGCGACGCCCCTTATGGTACCTCCCGTACAAATGTACCTTTCCGCCCACTTTAGGGATGTACTAATAATATCAGTACACCCAAGGCAATCGTGCCCAAATTTTGTATCTGTAAAGCTATAACAGGATAAAGTAATGGAGAATAAATGTGGAAGCCTAACCACACCCCTTCTCGTACCTCCCATACAAATGTACCACTCCGCCCACTTTCGAAATCGAGTAATAAATAATATCAATATAATAGAAAATTATTTGTTTTGCTGAGGGTAAGGGTAAATGTAAGTTGGGTTGCCCGACTGAAACTTTCTAACTGGTTTTAATTACAAATCGGTTAATTTCAATAACTCAAGACTTAAACAATATCTTATATTGGGTGATGGTATTTATCAGTCAGTTCAACTGACTGAAATTTCTGTACTGGTTCAAATTTCCCAAAACCCCCAAAATTTGGAGTTACCGGTAAAAACCCGGTTCAATACACCCAACGCAATCGTGCCCAAATTCTATATTTAGTTAAGCTATAACAGAATAAAGTTCTGGATAAAAACACTGAAAGTCTAGCCAAGCCCCTAGAACCTCCCATACAAATGTACCAATTAGGGATGTAACGAATGTGCTTTAGCGAATGCGAATGCAAATGCGAATATTGGAATATTTTTTTTGCGAAACCGAATGCGAATGCGAATACTTATTTTTGGTTTTTGCGAATGCGAATGCAAATGCGAATACTTATAATTTTTTGCGAATGCAAAAGCGGATATTCCAAAAATGTTTAGCGAATGGCAAAAATGGTTTACGTACACTGTCTGTCTGCCTTTTCAAATAAAAATATGTATTCCACTTAAGTAATTAAGCATAAAATATTAATTTTAAAGTAAACCAAAAACAAAAATATATATAATTCTCAGAAATTCAGTCTTTAAGGTAACTAAACAATAATTTTATTTACTTTCGAAAACTTTGAAGTATTCAGTATTCAAAGTTTAGTAGACCCAAGTTGTATTTAACAAAAAGAAGCTTCGCTGCTTTTTCGCTATGCTATCTAGTTTTTAGTGGATCATAGATAAGTCCGGCTCCCCTAAACAACTGTTGGACACTTCCCGGAGGCGTAGCTAAGAACTGGCGTGCCAAAGGTACTAACTTTTGGTATTTCGAGATGTTTCGTTTCCACAACAATACAGGATCTTCTGAAATATGAATTTTTTCTCTTTATTGTATTCAGCTTACAATTTTTTTTTGCACTAATAACTGAAATTACTATTACTTGTATGAATGCGAATGCGAATATTGCTATGGAGCTGAAGTTCTAAAAAGAGCAAGATCAGACGAAAACTACTTCCATCTGCCATACAAAATTCTCCCTTTCTGGGGGTGTTAGTCTGTATGTTTCTGCAATTACAGAAGTAGTTTAAGAGCTATCAAACTAAAATTGGCTATTCAAACTTATATTCTCTTTGCGGAGGTAAGGTTACGAACCGAGTAGTTTCGGAAAAAACTAATCCCAGCTCCCATACAAATACCCACCCCCTTTTAGGGGGTGTCCGCTAAAGTTTGGTATGCAAGCTTCTATCCTCTAAGCGGAGGCTAAGTAATGTTTCTGCAATTACAGAAGTAGTTAAAGAGCTATCAAACTGAAATTTGGTATGCAAACTTATATTCTCTATGCGGAGGTAAGCTTCTATCCTCTAAGCGGAGGTTAAGTTTTAAGATGACCAAAATCAAACAACTACTCCCACCTCTTATATAAAACTCTCTTTGTGGGTAAAACTCATTTGTGGGGGTGTCCATCTGTCTGTCCCCCCATTACAGCCATAAAGCTAAAATGTGGTATAAAAACATATTTCCTCCAAGCTGAGGTTACTTTCTGAATTAAGTAAAATCTTTAATTTAAGAGCTATCGAGCTGATATTTGGTATACGAGCTTCTATACTCTAAGCGAAGGTTAAGTTATAAGATGAGCAAATTCGGACAAAGTTACTGCCACTTATCAAAACTTCTCCTCTTCGCGGGATAAATTATTCATAACAATATTCTCGGGTCATATAAACAATTCAATCTAGAATCACTGTCTTCCTCTCTCATTCATAATAAAATTTCCCATCACTCGTAATCCCAATATACTCATGAAAATAGCAGAAAGCCTGCTGCAATGAGATATCAGAAAAACTATTTCGATTATGAAGATTTCATAGAAGAAGATTAAGTGATACCTAGAATCACTGTCTTCCTCTACCTTTTATTATAAAATACCCCATCTATTGCATTGCCAAGTAGCGTCCACCTCACATACCAACTCGCCTTTTTGGCGGAACAAAGTTTAATAGAATATAATTCTTGTTCAAATAACCAGTTATATCGTATCTGAACTTCGGCTTAACTAATGATTATTTCCTTACTAGTTTTTTAAGGAATCAGCTCCTGCCGCTCTCACTGTACCTCCTAGAGGTCTAAAATGTGGGGTGCTCCGAGACAAGTAAAATATATTGAATTGTCTTAAGTATTAATATATTTATTTGAATTTAATCTTGAGTGCACACGGAACAAGACGTAACATTAAATGATTTACTTCGACAATGTATTATGTCGACAGATGTGAGAGTTTGTATATTTTACACTGAGATGGCAAATTGTTGGTAAGCAAAAAAGTTGATCGACTTCCTCTCATTTTCATAAGGATCAGTTAGTTATTGAGCTCACCAGCCATTGCCAATCGGACAGACATGCATCCTCACTCGTCTTAAAACTAGTTGATATCATCTCTAAGGTTGAGTGGATACAAAAAATTTGCTCCATTACATCACTTGAATGAGACATGGGAGATTATCGGCATACAAGATATGTCGATTGGCTCTATTTATATATTTTTAGCAAAAATAAATGTAAGGTGAAGCTAGATGACCAACATCGCAGTTAATACAAATTTTTAACGAAATTCGAAAAAATGGCATATAAGGAACACCCTAATGCTTTTTGTAAACAATTAAAGGGGTGGAGTATTCCGATCATATAGGTTGTTTACAGAAGTTGTTCGGTTATACAATAAGTACGTTTTTGGTAAAGATTGCAAGTAAAAACTTTGCACAATGGCCAAGAACTCCTTAAGAACTGATTTGTTTAAAGTAGATAGTATGTTTTGAGAGCCATTTAATATCTCTAGACTTATTCAGATTGCATGGGTTTGTTCAGAGGAGTTATACCGTGTTATCTAAACTACAATTTCACTGAATGGAGTATGCAAATAATCTGGATTCCCTACGACATATTCAAAATAGTGAAAAAATTATAATTTTTTTTCGAAGTTTTTTTTACAAAAAATGAGGTGTCTAATTTTTTTGGGAAATTTTTTTATATCAATTTCTTAAGCGGACTATTGGCTACAACTTTGCTTAAGAAGAGAAAGAGCTAGATTAAACACTGTACAAACTGTTGGCCAAAAACTGATGTCACCTTTTTTCAAGGGATCCAAGGGATTTTAAAAAGTTACGAGGGCCAAAAAAAAGTTTTGGTAGCCAATCTAGCCAAACTGAGCTAGGGGTTTACTCAGGTCCGGTTGTACTATCGAACCTATATAGTCACGTTCGGGTGGTTTTCAAAAAGTTTGATTTTGTGTCATAGTGTTGTGGGATATTAAGTTTATGATTACAAATCCATAACATATGCAAGAAATTCGTTTCATTCAGTTAACTTTGCATCCAATTTCAATTCCCTTTACCATGATATATTAGCATAACAACTCTCATTATCGTCTCACACATTTGAAGGTTATGGAGTCAACGATGTGAAAAAACATCACTGCATGCATAACTGTAATATGAAACCTCGAATTGATTAGTTATTATCACATACAAAAACAACATAATTAATTTCCAGAAACACAATGCTAATTGACATATGTTTATATAAGACATATGTCTTATGTCTTAAGTTATACATTTTTTGTTATAATACATTATAATTAAACATGTATAATTAGACGACTTCAATATAGTTGGAGAAAATTTCTCTGGTGAAATCACCAAAGACAATTATGTAGTTGACATATTGAAAACAGACCACAAATTACTAATAAACATTAATGTGTTAGTTTGTTACTCAACAAATGTTAAAGTGTGTCTACACCTCAGGGTACTACGTCTCACTTACACACACACGGTTGTCACCTAATATAATTAAAAGCAATCAACTATATTACTCTACTAGCCCCCCTCTAGATTATTTTTTACTCATTGTTTAGAAGAGAGTAAAGAATTATTGTGTCTATTGATAAAAATTACTATAAATACCTATATAATACAAATACCACCACCCTATGCATGATATTAATATTGTGGTGAGTTATTGAAATTAACCGATTTTTAATTAAAATTACTCATTTATTATTATTTGCCTGCTTGTGAAACATCAATGGCTGGTTTGAGTTAGGACTTTCGATAGTAAGACCATATAAAAAAACCAGTACAGAAATTTCAGTCAAATAAACTGACTGATAAATACCATCACCCACTATAAGATATTGTGTAAGTCTTGAGTTGTTGAAATTAACTGATTTGATATTAAAATTACTTATGTATTATTAGGTATATGCTGGCTTTGGAGCGTAAACGGTTGTAGCTAACCCTTTCGGAACATAATACCAACGGTCTAAAGACTTGTAGCAAACCGTAAAAGTTTGACTTGTTTGTTTACGAGATATCGTTAGGGGCAGCTCAAAGTGTCCGAAGATATTTGTAAAATAACGTTCAATTTCCAAAAATAGGTCAATTTGTATGGCAGGTACCAGAAGAGGTCAACCGATAAAGTCCCTATTCATTAATGAGTCAAATGTTCATGAGCGTATAACGTACCCAAATTCTGGCTGAATTCAGTGTACTTGTAAAGATATGTATGTAATCCTATGGGGGTAAATTCGGTAATTTGTATGGTAGGTACCAGAAGGGGTGTGTCAAATTGTTAGGTTTTTTGAGGTTTTGCCTCCTAAGGTAATTTTGAATGGGAGGTGCCGCAAGGCGTAAATCGATATAGTCCATGTTCATTCCTGAGTCTAATTTTCATAAGCGCACTTCATACGCAAAATGTGAGTGATTTCAGTTTACTTACAAAAAAGATATGTATGTAAAACTATAAGGGTCAATTCGGTCATTTGTATGGGAGGTACCAGAAGGGGTGTGTCAAATAGTTAGGCTCTCTGAGGTTTCGCCTCCTATCACAACATTAATTTATCGACCAATGTTCATAACCCCCCAAGTGACTGTTTTGAAGTTATTGGAGAAATATATAATTTCCAAAAATAGGTCATTTTGTATGGGAGGTACCAGTAGGCGTGAACCGATATAGTCCATATTCATTCCTTAATCCCATTTTCTTAAGCGAACATCATACGCAAAAGTTTAGTGAATTCAGTTTACTAACAAAAAAGATATGTATATAAAAGTATGAGGGCCAATTCGGTCATTTGTATGGGAGGTACCAGAATGGGTGGGGCAAAGGATGTTTGCCAAAAACATCTGGCAACACTGTTTTTGGTCGAAAATTGCAAAACAGTGGCAATCATAGCATGTTTTTTCTAGTAAGCTTTAAACTGAGATTTCAAACAAAATGGATAGCTCACAGAAATAGGTAAACAAAACAAAAAGAATGAAAAAAAATTTTTAAATGCATATTTGATGGCAATGAAAACTGCGCAATTTCGGTGTAATGTGACAAACTAAAATTGGAAAAGTTTAATAACGGTCTACCCCCACCTCCCAAACGATGATATTTATTACAATCCCTTAGCCCCAAGACCTAATATTGGTCTTTGGTTGTAAAAAAATTTCATTAAGAAGCATTTATAAGCACTAAAAATCGTTTTAAATGCAAAAATTTGTATGATGTAATGTGAAAGACTTTCGATGTAATGTGAAAGACTTGATATTTTTAGTCCTACTGAGGCTTCTAAGCAACATATTTAAACCGTTGAAATACAATTTCCTTTCTTTATTATTCAACTTTTATCTCCAAAAGTACGGAGACAACCCGTTGTCTATAAGAGCAGAACTTTTAGAAAGTATCTGTCTACCTCAAAAGTGACTTCGAAAATTTGTAATGTGAAAGACCGACTTTAACTGCTTAAACCATGAAAACCATAGGACCTGGAAAAATAATTCCTTTGAAGAAAATGTGCACACTGTTAAGATTTATAATTTCCATGCATAAAACATTAGCAATTAACTAATTTCAAAAAAAAAATTTCAAATTATTGTATACAAATGTAATGTGAAAGACTGCAAACACGGCCATATACGAAAAAGTTTTGCATATAGAAATATGACTATAATTTAGGTCATATTTATGAGAGGTACCCGAAGAGGTGGGGTAAAGGTTTTTCAACAAGTTTTTCTGTTATTATATGATATTTAAACTGCCCAAATTTGAATATCCTCCAGCAGTCGGTTGGGAAATTATGGGGAAAAGAAGGCATGAGTTTAATCGGTCCATTTACAATTAAATTACTTAATTTTGGAAAACATTACTTCTGATAAAGGATCAGATAAGGTCCACTCCAGTCAGCCAGGCAGACCGACGTGGAAAAATCATCTTAAAAAGTCGTGGACCGAATTTGGCCTTAACATACTAAGGGTTTACCAAATTTCCTTTAATGCGTTACACTTTTTATATCCTCACCCTATGGGTAGGAGGGTATATATCATTTGATGCGACATAACAGTGTAACACATCGAAGGAGTCACTTTAGACCCTAGGTTTATTTTAACTAAATTCGATTCATGACTTTGAAGTCGTTTGAGCCATGTCCACCTGTCTGTCCGGCTATAACTCACGATAACTTTCGAAAGACGCAACCAATTGTTTTAAAACTTTGTTAATATTTCCCTAAAACTACTTACATTATTGCAAATGGGCTACATGGTAACACCCCTACTGGTACCAACCACACAAATTTACAATTCTGCCAATTTTCGAAATCGAGTTATAATATCAATTCAGTCAGCGCGATCGTGGCCAAATTCTTTATTTAGTAAAACTATAGAAGTATAAAGTTTTGGGGAAAAAATTGGAAGTCTAACCACGTCCCTTCTGGTACCTCCCATACAAATGTACCACTCCGCCCACTTTAAATAATATCAACATACCAGAAAATGGTATGTTTCACTGAGGGTGAGGGTATGTGTAAGTCGGTTTTCCCGACTGTAACTTTCTTACTGGTTCTCGTATCAAATGATATTTACCAAGGTGATGGTATAACTATGAGGGTTAATTCGGTCAATTGTATAAGAAGTTTCAGAAGGGTTTTGGCAAAAGTTTTTGTTTTCTAAGGGCTTGTCTGACCAATTTCAAATATTCCCCTGTTATCCGTTTGAAAAAATGGAGGAAATATTAATTATCGAAAAAAGGTTCTTAATTTTGTATGAGATGTACCACAAAAGTTGGGGCTATTTCGTTTATTTACAATCTCGTTATTATTACTGGTAAATTTTCATAATGCTCGGTAAAGGTTTACTCGCGCTATCCTGCCAACCAAGCAGCCAGAGAAATGGACATGACTCTATCTGTTTCAAAGTCTAAAACGAATTTGTTCTTAAGATACTTGGTGTCTAACACGTCTGCTTGTTCCCTCAGGGTGTGTGTGTATATCTATATACGATTCATAAAGGATCGTGACTAGACTTCCAAATTTTTTTTTCCAAAATTTTATCTTATTATTGCTTAACAAAATACAGAATTTGGGCACGATGATGTCGATTGTATTGGTTATATTACTCTATCTCTAAAGTGGGCTGAGTGGTACATTTGTATGGGTGGTACCTTAAGCGATGTGGCTAGACCAGATTTTTTCTCCAAAACCTTTTCCTGCTTTATCTTTACTAAATACAGAATTTACCAGATGGGTATGGGAGTTACCAAAACTCTATCCTGCTATAGCTTTACTAAATAAATATTTTGGGTACGATCGCATTGGTTTTATTGATATTATTACTCCATCTCTAAAGTGGGCAAAAAGGTACTTTTGTATGGGATGTACCAGAAGGGGCGTGGCTAGAATTCCAATTTTTTTTTTCTAAAACTTTATCCTGTTTATTCTTTACTAAATACAGAATTTTTGTACGATTCCGTTGGGATTCCGATTTCTAAAATGGGCAGAATGATTTATTTGTATGAGAGGTACCAGAAGTAAGTAGTTTTGGGGATATATTAATTCGTGCAAAATTTCAAAACATTTAGTTGCGTCTTTCGAAAGTGATCGTGCGCACAAGATAGATAGACAGACAGACGGACATGGCTCAAACGATTTAAAATGTCATGAATCGAATTTGGTTCAAAGAAACCTAGAACCTAAAGTGACTCCTTCTATGTGTTACACTTTTGGGTCGTATTAAATGATATATACCCTCATCCCTAAGGGTGATGGTGTAAATATAGCTTAAAAACGGTACCATACATTAAACAATTGAGTACGCCTGAATTGAGAATGAATGTTATTTGTTTACTGCCACACAGTATGTTTACTCGCAGGTTAATATATTTTCGAACAACAACTTCAACTGCCACTCTTCCTAATCAAGTCTATATATAACAGTAGTCAGTGAAACACTACAATAAAGACTCCTCTCCTAAGTAGTATTAACTAACACAATAAAAAAGAAACAGAACTACGTAAAAGAAATTGACTAACCACCCCAACCGGGTCATAAAGTCTAACAAATAGTAGTAATCTTCCTTAAATAACTTTATGTCAATGCTTTAATTAATGTTATAAAATTTATATTCAACTTAACTAATGACATAAATGTCCATGCGCTGTGCATCACCTTTTGTGTGCGAGTATGTGTGTGTGTATGCCCCGGTGAGTTCTTCTGATATTACAAGCTCTCGCACATAAATTTCCATATCCAATTTTTGCACCTGCTGTGTGTCTGTATGTATTCATTTGTGTAAATGTGTTTGTGATGTCAAAAGTATTTGATATTCCAACGTTTTGTTGGACGTGCATATGGGTATACATAACACTATTTGCTCTATTTCACGTGCAAACACACACACACAAAGCAATATAGTTCAAAGACTATACAGATGTGACTGAGATGTCAATTCGCTCAACACATTTTGTTAATCCCTTAGTGGTTACTTTCTCTCTTCTTCTCCATTTACTGAATTCTAGTGATTTATACAACAATTTGTAATTTATTAGTATGAAATATAACTGGCGGCGTACGCAAACAATTTGGGCAAAAAAATTTAACATCTGTTATTTCCACGTTAAGAAAATTTTCAAACTTTTAGGGTAATCTTTAAATCATCGATACCATAATAGGCAGTGTTCATTTGTGTATCGTAAATGTCAACTTACATAATTTGAAAACTCACTCCATTTCAGCGGTGCTAATAGTAAGACTCGGAAATTTTGTTTTTTTTTAGATGTATAGAGCATCTGACAGGGCTAACTGTAAAGCTAGGTATCATTCTAATGAAAAGCATTAGACTCTTTTGCAGTATATTTAGGCAAATCATTGTGCAATCACTTACTTTAGTATTTTTTGGTCAAAAGTCGAACCAAAGATTATGAATACTCATGTGTAAATATACATTTGGTATAGCTTTTGTCTTAGGAGACATACATTAACATTTTCAGGGGAATATTTCCTTAGAATATTTTAACCCACCCTAATGGGAGATAAAGGAATATGCTATCGTTTGATATTTGTTTGGTTCACCCCCGAAGAAGTGTGTTGCACTAAGCTATTCACGAAATATGACCTGGTAGGCTTGCAAAATGATCCGACAATCTACCCAAAATAACTACCATGAATAAGTCTCGTATCTGTACTGTTTTTCGCAGAAAAAAACGAGCGACAAAATTATGCAATGGAGAGAAGGCAATGTCTCGAATGTGGATCGATGAGTGGAGATATTTATTCATCTCAATAACGCTGATTGAGAATTCAAAGAAATGGCCACGATCGTTGAATACATTTGATGTTTGCCAGGAACTTCAGCATCAGTGGAGCGAATCTTCTTTGCAGTGAACAAAACTTGGACGTCAGACTAAACCCGATTAGATGTGCAAACATTAAAGGCGATTCTGACCGTCTATGTAATATGAAGTACAAATGCGTTTATATCTACATTACCTCAACACAAAGCCGGCATTGCTTATTCAAATTGCTTCAAACGACAAATACAAAACAACCACATAAGTTGATTTTGGAAATGATTTCTAATTTTTTTTTACATATTGAATAAAATATATATGCTATGTAAATATGTACTGCGAAAAGTACTGTTTTTCCAAATCGATGTACTATTTTTTTAAAAAATTTCAGTGAAATGTACTGTTTTTGTCCAAAAAAAAAAATATACGAGCGTTAACCATGAATAATGTTTGTACTTTAAAAGAATACGCAGCTAACGTATACGTTATATATCTCCACAGATACTACTCATACGTACATGGCTGGTTGATTGGCATGCTGGATGGCTAAAGGGCTAGGGATAAGTTAAGGTGTACTGATGTTAACCTTAACTTATCCCTATGAAAATTTACCAGAATTAATATTTAAAAAACGGAGTAATTGAATTGTTAATGAGCAGTTCCAATTTTATAAAAAAAATTGGAAATTCAAAAAAAAATACTCTCAAAATACCCGCGATTTTTTAAAAATAATTTTTCGCCTGCGGCGCATTCCACGGAACAGACAATTTACCATATGCAATAAAAAAAACGTGTCATTTATATAAAGTAATTTTTGGTCTGGGGCACTTTTCTTTAAAAACTAAAACCATGACAAATTAAAATTTTCTTTAGAAAACTAAAAACATGAAAAATTATTTAAAAAAAAAATGTAATTAAATCTTCTTCGCTAATTTTCATACAAATATAGACAACGCAAAATTGCACTGTAAAATCGCGCATTTTTTTTAAAGTTTTGTGTTGCCTACTGTGTTAACTACTCAATAAATATTACTTACTTACTTAAGTGGCCAGTTACAATTTACGAAACGTAGTTCATAAATTTGAGGCCTGAAGTAATAAAGAATTCCACACGCTTCGGTCTTCTGCGTGTGTTCTCCAGTTAGTCCTACCAGATGATGGCACATCGCCTACCACTTGGTCCTTCCAACGGAGTTTGGGTCTCCCTGCTCTGCGCCGTCCTTCAGGTTCGCCTTCAAACACCTTTCTCGCTGGAGCATTTACATCCATCCTGGCAACATGTCCCAGCCATCGAAGTCGTTGGATTCTGACTCTTTTAGCTGCGTCGATGTCGTGGTAAAGCTCATACAGCTCATGGTTCATCCGATGGCGAAACTGGCCTTCGACACAGATAGGTCCATATATTTTTCGGAGTACTTTTCTCTCGAATACTCCCAGGTTTTGTATGTCCGTTGTAGTAAGCACCCATGATTCGGCACCATACAACAGAACAGGTAAGATAAGCACCTGGTATAGCTGTTTCTTAGTATTCCGAGAGAAGGTGGTGTTACTAAAGTGCTGCCGAAGTCCGTAGAAACATCTATTGGCTAGCACTATTCTCCGTTTAATTTCTTGGCTGACATTATTCATCTTGTTGACGGAAGATCCGAGGTAGGTAAATTCGTCGACTACCTCAAAACAATAATTGTCAACGTTCACGGTGGGTCCCCATCGAGAGGACTCTTTGTTCGTCGAAATCATTATTTTTGTTTTGTCCTCGTTGACCGCTAAACCCATTTTTGCTGACTCCTTTTCTAGCGATGAGAAAACTGCAGTAACATCCCGCAGATTTCGGCCAATGATATCTATATCATCGGCGTAGGCTAGTGGCATGTGGCTTTTGTGGAATATGGTGCCAGACATGTTGATACCAGCCTTTCTCATCACCTTCTCCATAACTATGTTAAATAGTGTACAGGACAGGCTATCGCCCTGCCTGAGACCTCTTTCCGTGTTGAATGGTTCAGACTGATCCTTACCAATCTTAACCGAGGATTTGGTGTTGTCTAAGGTACATTTGCAAAGTCTAATCAGCTTTGCAGGAATACCAAACTCAGACATGGCCTCATAAAGCCTATTCCTTATCGGAGAGTCGAAGGCAGCTTTGTAGTCGACAAAGAGGTGGTAGGTGTCGATCTGCTTTTCATGGGTTTTTTCCAGGATTTGTCGTAACGTGAATATTTGATCCGTCGTAGATTTGCCAGGTCTAAAGCCGCACTGATATGGTCCAATTAGTTTTTCTACAATTGGCTTTAGACGTTCACACAATATGCTTGAAAGGACCTTGTACGCAATTGGTAATAGGCTTATTCCACGGTAGTTCTTACATTCACTACGATCTCCTTTCTTGTATATGGGACATAACAGACTGAGACTCCAATCCCCGGGCATGCTCTCCTCTTGCCAGATGTTCTCCATGAGCTGATGCATGCTCCTAATCAGCTCCTCCCCGCCAGCCTTAAACAATTCAGCAGGGAGACCATCGGCTCCAGCAGCTTTGTTGTTTTTAAGGCGGGAGATGGCCATACGTATCTCGCTCTGGCTCGGAGGTGGACAGTTAATACCATCGTCATAGATTGGAGCGGGGTCTTCTGGAGTGGTGTCAGTATCCAGTAAATTTCTAAAGTGATCTCTCCATATCTTTAGAACGTTATCCGGGTCCGTCACTAGCTGACCATCGCTGTCCTTGCAGGAGGGCAACCCTGTTCCACGCATTCTCGCTTTCACTCTCTTGTAGAATTTTCGGGCTTCCCCTCTACTTCGGAGCAACTTAGTGCACTCGTCCTGCCTCTTCTTCAGCTCCTTCTTTTTTCTTTTAAAAAGACGCGTTGCCTGTCGTCTCTTCTCCCTGTGCCGTTCACGAACAGCTCGCGTTGCCATTGGCTGCAGTTTCGCCCTGTATGCAGCAACCGTCTCTCTCGTGGCATTGCGACATTCATCATCGTACCAGGCATCTTCTTGAGACGGCTTTGAGTACCCAAGTACGCTTCTCGCAGCCCGTTCTAAGGAGTCGGCTATATTTTGCCACTGCGAGGTTATATTGTCAGGGGTTGGAGCATTCCGCAGCAGTTGAGTTAGGTGGTTGGAGTAGGCGTTTGCTACCTCTGTGGTCCGCAGTTTACCGATGTCCAGCTTTCGTTGTGCCTGGTTACGTACGTTTTTCGCCATGCTTAGTCTTGTGCGTACCTTAACTGCGGTAAGGAAGTGATCGGAGTCAATGTTCGCACCCCTAATCACTCGTACGTCCAGAACACTCGATGCGTGCCTTCCATCGACTACCACATGATCAATCTGATTCCTTGTCAATTGATCTGGAGATAACCATGTTGCCTTATGAATATTTTTATGGTCAAATCTAGTGCTGCAAACTACCATATTTCTTGCCGCAGAGAAATCAATCAGTCTGATGCCATTGTTCGACGTTTCGGTGTGCAGACTGAATTTTCCGATGGTAGGCTCAAATGCGGTTTCCCTGCCTATTTTAGCATTAAAATCGCCTAGTACAATTTTAATGTCATGGCTCGGGCTACGGTCATATACATTTTCTAGGCTCTCGTAGAACTCGTCTTTGTCCTCATCGCTTTTCTCTTCTGTCGGAGCATGGGCACATATAAGTGTTATGTGGAAAAACTTTGTTTTGACTCTTATGGTGGCTATACGTTCACACACCGGGTTGAACCTTGAGACTAGGTGTCGCAGTCTCTTGCCCACCACAAATCCACATCCAAACTCGTGCTTGTCCGCATGGCCACTATAGTAGATGTCGCACGTCTTCATGCGCGAGCACCCGTGTCCCGTCCACCGGATTTCCTGTAAAGCGGTTATGTCAGCCTTGTATTCTTCGAGGACTTCCGCCAGTTGGATAGAGGCACCTGGTCTATACAGTGTTCTAACATTCCAGGTGCATATCCTTAAATCATGGTCCTTAATTCGTTTGCGGTGGTCGTCAACATTTTGGGGGGTCCATTTTATTCTTTTCTTACTTCTTTTCATTGCAATAGTTTATACGTCGGTGGCGGGTTGCAAGCCCAGCGCACCACGTCGCAGTTTTCTCCTCCTGCCAGGATTTTATTACAGCCGCCCATTCTGGGTCAGACGCTGACCAGGGTACCGCTCACTCTGAGCAGACGTGCCTGGGTTTTAGGTTTCGCCCCTCACAGTTAGTCGTGCTCTGACGGGTGTCAGAGGCACGCTTCCAGGCGTCACCACGTGGAGGTACTCCGTCCGCAGTAGTACTACGAATACGGAGCTCTGTGAGTAGACTTGAAGTGCAATTGGCAAGGATCACTCTGGGTTTGCCAAGTTAAACCGATCAGAAGCTTTACCTTGCATCACACTCCCGACACTCAATAAATATTACGTTATGCAAACTAACAATAAAAAACAGCAAAAAATATAAAAAGTCTTTTTAGAAACTAAAATTTTTTTACATGTTCTAAAGAATTTTTCGCCTACGGTGCTTACTTTGATTTAACAATTTACATTACGCTATATATTCGTATATATTCTTACCTTCTTGCCATACAAATTACAAAAATAACAACGTAAAATTTTACGTGAGGGCCAAAATATGTTTTGTGTGCGAAGACATTACGGTCAGTATAGTTAAGCTAATATGCAATGATTAGAAATTGAAGAAACTACTTATAATTGGAATTATATATCTTGTTTGGTGATTTTTCATATGAAAAAAAACTTTTTTTTTGTGGCAATTTTTATAATTGGTTTAGGTAAATTTTTATTTTTTATTTTGGCCAACTTTTCATTTTCATTTCTAATTTTTGGTAATTTTTGTTTGGGTTATATTTTCTACCGCCGTTTTTGGGCCTATTTGCGTGTTGTGTTTTTATATACGAACTGCGATATTTATTTGAAAATTAGACCCCAAACACTAATATGAAAATATACCACAATTTTATACAGAAAACAACAACACTATATTTTGGGGCATATTTTCATTTCTTTGGGATGTATTTGCATACTTTCAAATAACAACTACGAAATTATGCCCCAATATATCAATTTTGGGGCCTATTTTCATTCGATGTTTGGGGTATAATTTCCTGGGGTCTATTTTCATAATGAAATTAGACCCCAAATTTGGGGCCTAATTTCATTTTCACTTTGGGATGTATTTTCGTGGGGCCTAATGTCATAGCGCCGCTAATAAGTGAAAATTTCCAAAGATTTTTGTTAATTTTTCCAAATTAGCTTGCAAGGTTAACGTTTTAAAAACATTCGGTAAATTACACAAAGGAACACGGTATTTGTTGTTAAAGAACTGAATATTGTTTTCAAGGTAATTTGGGACGCTGAATCCAAATCCGCACTTGGTTTTTTCGTATCAGCTCGACTTTTCGCGATAGAACGTTATTTCCAAAACTAAGGTAGTTCCACTACAAATATTTAAATAACTTGAAAACGGTTCACCATATTCAATTAAAAAAAAATTTAAACTCGTCAACAAAATTATCTTTAACCCGTGCCTACATTGTTTTTAATTTGGCCTAGTAGTTTTAGAGATATCGATAGAGATATATTACTAAAAAAAAAAATTTTTGTTTTTTAAAAATTCCTAAAAAAAATAATGCAACAAAAATCACAGTCTTGGTCTTAAAACATTTAGTTTAATATAGTTTGAATCAAATGAGCTTTATTTCATTGAAATCTGTGCACAACTTTTAATTTTGTCAACTGTTTAATGAGATAACTAAATTTACAAAAATCGCGATTTCCATACAGAAATAACATTTATTAGCAAATAGATTCATATAATTTAGAAGCAAAAAAATTCGAAAAATCTGTTTTCACCTAACTTAGCATAACTCATTCAATTTTCAATCGATTATTACGTACATGCATGTTTTAGAAAGCTACTTTAATATGATATTCAATAAAGATAATACAACGAACAATTTGCATCCAACGGATTAACTTTCAGGGTGAAGAAAATTAAAATGTGTAATTTTTTTTGTATTTCTTTTTTTTGTTTTAATAAAAGAACCTTTACTCAGTCATTTTTTTGTGATATAAAAAAATTTGATTTTTTTCAAAGGTAAAACGATAGCTTTAAGAAAAAAACAAAATTTTAAAATCCGGCTTATGAAAAAAAAAATTATGATTTTTTGAACTATAATTTTTTGGAAAATAGGCGAAAATACGATTAGTACCTGTAGCTTAAAAATTCGAGCTGATGGAGAAAAATGGAGATTAGATTTAAAATCAGCGACCTCAAATAAGTAAAAAACAGCTATAGAATTCCAAACAACACTCAAAAAGTTCAATTTTGTTCCCTTGTGTTATTTACAAACACTTTGTAACAGATTTGTAAAAAAAAGAAACAAACAATTGCCCAATAAACATTGATGTAAGCTGGCTAATAAATATATGTTTTCCAAAGATTTTAGTTACCCTTTTCCACATTAGTTTGTAACACATTTGTAAAAAAATAAAAATACAATGCTTTTGTTAAAGTTAAAAGTCCTTATAAACATAAAAAGTGTTCGGAAAAGAAGACCAGAAATAATAAATCTTTTAAAAATACCTGAAAATATAGAGAGCTTATTAAAAGAAATCAATTGAATTGCAATAAAATTGACAAAACTGTTGTATTTGCTTTGGAATGGTATTTATATCTAATTTGGAAATAGATAAATATATAAATTTACCACAAGCTTACCAGCTTTTTGATTATGTATTGCATATCAAGTTTATTCCCAAATATTTTCCAAAAATGAATACAATTTTACAATAAGGGATCCCTTTCGCTTATGTAGTAATTGGAAATTAACAACTTACAATGCCTACGATAAAGATTTTCCAAACATTATGTTTACTAATGTAAGCTTATAGTAAATTTATAATAAGTTTATATTGTTTATTGGGTTTTTTGTTTCGCAATTCTTATTTTATAATACAAATAAAACCAAACAAAAAAAGTATTTTCACTCAAACAATATTCAGTTATTTTTCAGAAATTTCTTTAACTATAAACAAATTTTGTTCCATTAAAACAAACAACGTTTTTAATACGCACAAATATGCACATATAGAATACTCACTTATAAGTTACATGTTAATTTTTTAGGTCTTTTTTACTCTTCATTCTAGTTACTTTGGCACGACTTTCTATAGTTACTGCCAGAAAATCATCTCTTTTCTTTCTGTGACATGTCGGGAAACATCGGTTAACAACTGCACACATCGTTCAGTTCCCTGAATGTGCGATGGAATTTGTGAGCCACAGTTTTCAGAAAGCATTGTTAAGATAATATTTTCAGTATGAATGAAGTACATTGGAACATAAACTTTCACTATGTAGGTTGCTAGAATTTTTAAGTTAGTTGATGGTAAACTTCTTTCAACGTACAGACGCAAAATTTGGGTAGCTTCGTTAACCAACGAGAGTTCGCTATTAGTCCCGGTTTTATATTGCCTAACTTTTACCTTAGAACTTTTTCATCTTTGGCTTCTATTGCTAGAGGCATATTTCCCAATGGAATCGATTCAAAATCACGGGCAATCTACGTGTTGTTTATTTATTTAAAAAATATAAAAATTAGCGATCAGTCAAAATAACTTATTACTTACCGGAAATTGTTCGCAGGTTTCAATTAATTTCGTTAATGTTCTACTAGAAGTACGTGTTCCTCTTGTAATTACATTTCCAAAGCATTGAAAAAATGCCGAAATGGAAGCTCATTGAAATGGAGCAAACAAAGGAAATTGGTTTATCCAATAAATTTTAAACCTAGGTATTATCCTATTTTCAACTCCAATATTAGTCGGCTCTCCATCGAAACAAATTCCAATCAAGTTGGTGAGAGATAATTTTTTTTCTTCAAAGAACTTACATAATTTTTTTTGTTCTATATTAAATTCTTTCGCGTCAACTTTTATGTAACCTAACAATTGGCTTCCCGGCTCCTTAATAACTACTATACGAGGATCTTTTTCCATTCTTGGATAGTATCTTCCACTTATTACCTCCATTCTTAGTGCATTATTTTTTATCAGAAACACCGAATCTATCGCACATCATTTGCAGTCACAGTTCGAAAAACTGAAGCATTTTTGGGTCGTCGTAAATCACCTTGTAGGACCGCATTACAGAACCTGGTGGGAAAACTCGAGCTGTTGGGACAAGTTAGTGAGGTAAAGAATAAAACCCGTGAACGTCACTCAAGAACAACTGAGGTTATTGCTGCATTACACCGTATTTGGCATAAAGACTTGGGTCTTAAGGCTTATAAAGTTCAGTTAACACACGAACTCAAGCCGGCCGATCATCAACAACGTCGTGTCTTTGATTATTGGGTCCTTGAAATGCATGAAAATTATCCGGAATTCCATCGCAAAATCATATTGACTGATTAGACCCATTTCCACCTCGGTATCTACGTCAACAAGCTAAATTGTCGCACCTGGGTCTCGGAAAACCCTAGAAGCCTCTCCATCCTCAACGTGCGTCTGTTTGGTGCAGTTTATGGTCCGCACCAAATTATGGTCATTGGATCTTACTTTTTCGAAAATGAGGTTGGATCAGCAGTTACGGTAAATGGATTGCGCTATCGAGAGATTTTTAATGATTTTTTATGGTCGGAGTTTGATGGTATTAATCTGGACAACGTTTACTTTCAAGCAACGAAACCATTAATATTTTACGGAAAAAGTTTCCGGACCGTGTTATAAAAATCGTAAGGGCTATCGAAGACAGAGGGAAGCCACTTTGCGATTTGGTTATGGACTATTTCATGAAAAGGATATGGTTCTGTAAGCGAGCTCGTGGTGGCCATTTGGCTTTCATTATTAACGGCATACCTCTTTATTATGAAATAAACATCCGATTTTTTCCTTTATTTATTTATTCCGCTTGGGAACATAGGGCTTCTACAAGGTTATTCCAATTACTTCTATTGTTGCACATAGTTTTAATTTCATGGAAAGTGAGGTCTTGTTGTCTTAAATCATATAATAAAGTCCTGCGCCAAGTGTTTTTTGGTCGCCCAGGGCGTCGGCTTCCTTGAGGGTTCCATTCCAGTGCCTTTCTGATAATGCTGTCCTCTGGTTTTCGTAGAGTATGGCCTATCCACCCCCACTTCCTTCTTGTTATTTGGCATCTTATGCTTTCCTCGCTAGTCGTACTCCATAGGTCCGCATTTTAAATTGTTTTTAGCCATAACACACGGCATATTATGCGAAGGCATTTGTTGATAAATAGTTGTATTTTTTTTGGACTATTGCGGTTGTCATTTGCCATGTGCTGCTATATAGTAAAGTCGATTTCACGCATGCGTTGAATATTCTAATTTTGGTATTTTGTGTTATTTGGGAAGATCTCCATAACGCCCAAATGCTGACCTAGCTTTGTTAAGTCTATTCGAAACATCTTTATCTATTCTTAAATCTGCTGACATTATGCAACCAAGGTAGCAAAATGAGTCGACATATTGGATGGGTTGACCGTCAAGTTTAATTTCGCTTGTGGTGGTATTGATAACGCGCATTGCATATGTTTTTCCCACATTTAATTTTCCTTTGCTAGTTGTACTAACTCGTTCAATTTGTGGTGCATGTCAGATTGTTTATGAGACAAAAGGCAAATATCGTCAGCGAAGTCCAAGTCTTCAAGGTGGCGATGAAAATCCCACACTATTCCTCTTTTTTTTCTGACTTAGTTTTTTCATAGTCTCGTCTAGTACAACGGCGAAAAGGATAGGTAATAAAGGGCAACCTTGTTTAACGCCGGTGTTGGTCTCAAATTCCTCACTGGCCATACTATTGTGATGAACATGTAATTTCGTGTTTGTGTACATCGCTTTTATTAAGTTTATTAATTTTGTTGGTACACCTTTAGCTCCTAATGAGGTCTATATCGCTGCCCTACATCCTACATTGTGAGTCAAACGCCTTTTTAAAATCGACAAATACCATATATAGGGGTGTTCTCCATTCTATCGATAGCTCTATTATTATTTGTAGTGTATTGGCCTAGTCTACACAGCTACAATGTGGGCGGAAACCAGCTTGTTCGTCTTGGAGTGTTTTCTCTAGTGCCACCAACCTATTGTTAATTATAGTGGCTACAACTTTGTAGATCGTGTTGAGAAGGGTGATACCTCTCCAGTTGTTGCAGTCTGTTAGGTCGTTCTTTTTCGGTAGCTATATTATCGCTCCTTTGGTCCACGTGTTCTCGAACCGTTCATTTGTCCAGGCTTCGCATACATAGAAGTGGATAATGTCAGCTAAGTTTTTTGGGTCTGTTTGGAGCAACCCTGGGGGTATTCCATCCTCTCCTGGTGCTTCATTGCGCTTAAGCCTTGCAATAGCAGATGCGATTTCTTCTATGGTGGGTGTTTCCGATGATATATAGGTGGTGGACAAAATGTAGGGAAGTGTGTCCAAGGACTCGTTCTGTGCTACAGTGTTGACGTTGCTTATTTCTGAGAAATGTTCTTTCCACCTCCTGATTTGGTCTGAAGGATTGGTCAGAAGATTACCATTTGAATCCTTTACTGCGTGATTTCGGTTTGCGTTCTGCTTTGTTAATCGGCCAATTATCCGGTGAAGTTGTCGCATATTGTTGGCGCCCGCCGCGTCCTCGGCTTCTGTTGCCATATTCTCAAAGTATTTCCTTTTGTCTTTTCAGGCAGCCTTTTTGACATTTTTAGCTATGCTCTGATATTCTTGGTTGAGACTGGAATTTTCATTTTTATTTTGTTTTAGACTTTTTCTTTCCTTTCTGTGCTGTCGGATATCCATATTTTCCTATCTGATCCGCGATCGTATCCCATATTTTCCTCTGCGATGTTTCTAAGTTGGTTACAGGTCTCCTCCCATGTTGTATTTCTGGACGGCTTGCAATTTCTTAATAAATGTCCGACTTTTTCCTTAGTCGAATTATTCCGTAGTTTGGTTACGTCGAAGCGTTTAAATATAGTAACCCGGCTATTCTGTTTATATGTCCACGTATATTTGTGGATATTCTTGTGCGGGAAGAGTGAGCCGCCTATAACAAGTTGAAAAGTTTGGCAAATGCCGATTACTTATCTCAAAAAATTTAATTTTCTTTGAATACCAAAATAACAACTCTTATTAGAAAACCCTTTATATGGTACTTATTAAGCAAACCGTTTAGCATCTTCACCACACTTTTTTCGTTTCAACATTAATTTATGTCCAAATTTCGATAACATTTTTAGGAACTTGTGGAGAAAACCTATTATATGATAGCGTTATTATTCTTATGATAGTGTTATTTGTTATTACTTTTACGCTCACTTAAATAAAAATAGTATTTGAAAACTTACCGATTTTCAAAAATTTGTAAATCACTGATGAATCAAAATATAAGTTAAGACACAAAAATTAACCCTCTAGTGCCCAAATTTTCTTTTCCAAGAAAAAAATTATTTTTGGATTCAGTATGTATCCAAAGTGAATGTTTATTTTAGAAAAATTTTTACTTTTGCACGGATCGAGTTTTATAGGACTTTATCCTTGGACCGCCTAGGGGCGGCTTTGGGAAGGTAGGCCAACAAAAAATTAGGTAATCAATTCTTTTGTTTACACGTTTTATTATAAATGATATGAAGAAAGTCTCCAAAAACAAATAATATATCAATTAAAACTAAAGTTACTTAAATTCACAAAGCTTAAAATATTTGTGATGAAAATCATAGAAACAGTCTTTTTTCTGGGAAATGCACAGGTTTATATTACATTTACGGCAGACAATTTGAGTTTCGGAACTACAACCAGGAAGCTAACAGGTTTTTTTTTGTCAGCGCGTGATTGGAAAATGTTCGACGGTATCATACAAACATCATTAATCGGAAGGAAAGTTTTCTTCCCTGTGCATTTATTTTCCTTTCCATCAACTTGTCGCGTATTTTGTATAAAGGATAGTGGTCGGCAGAATCCTTGGAGGGCAACTTACTGTTATCATTAAAATGCAAATTACCTCGTATTTTTTCAAAGCGATTTCTTGACATTGTGTTCTGAATTGTTCCAAATGCGTACTCCCCCAATATGAACGAACATTTGGGTAGCGAAAAACTGACATCAAAAATAAAATGCCAATAAATTGTCGAATTTCTAAATTGGTTGTAGAAAACAAAGTATTGACATCCTTTTGTGCAGCATACAAATTTGTTTGCTGGGTGATATGCTCATTGATAGTATCATTCAAAAAGAATTAAAAACACTTGAATGGCGTATCCAGATTTTTAAGTACTCCCAGGTCAGGCTCAGTAAAGGATATTGCAGATTTATCGAACTTGAGGGTGACAACAATTGTGCAAAAGGAGTAGGACTTCCGCTTGAAGTTACACAAATCTCTCTAGCCAACATAGAATCCGACATAACATATGTAGCACTTTTTCAATCGCTTCTTCATATTCCTCATTGACAGGAAGCGCTGCCTCGCAAACATCATCAGTCAAATCGTCCTCCAATTCTTCTTCTCCGTCCGTATCAATGTCAAAATAAATTGAATTTAAAAAGTTTTCAATCTCCACGTCGGAAAGAGCTGATAGCTTATTCACTTGTTCCATGTCTACTGAAGCAAATATTTGTACTTAAATATGTCATAGGTTGTTCCACTATCAAACTTACCTTATAATTTTTTTTCCCGAATTGTCCCAAGACCGCCTCTAGACGGGTAAGGTTAAAAACAAACGCAACGAACTTAATTTTTGGACTTCCCCGAATTAGAAAAAACCCAAAACCGAGTCAAAAGGAATGAAAAGAATAAAATAACGGTGTTTTTAACCTTACCCGTCTAGAGGCGGTCTTGGGCACTAGAGGGTTAATCAGAATAAATGTAGATGGTCTTCAATTGCAAAGAACACGCCAGAAAACTGATATGAAGCGAAAGTCATGGCCTACTATGATTCTTACCAGCAGTTTGAAAGTGCACAAAACAATGGACAAAACATTTTACTTTTCAGGATGACAATGACTTACACGAAGTTTTCAGTGAAAATTCGCAAAAACTTTGAAGTGGTACATGATTTTTCCCACCTTGGCTCCGCCGTAAACAAAAGTTACAAAGTAAGGCTGGAAATCAATTCGATGCTATTATGCACTAAGTAAGAGATATGATGGAAAATCCCTCTCTCGACGATAAAAAAAAGCTAACTCTACCAGCCAAAGATCCTACCTGCCTTGCTCTAAAGCGTTGAATCCTGAATTGTAGTCAATGGTGCTTGTTTGTGCATGTAAATATGTTTAAGATCAAAATTTTATGTAATGCTATCTCTGATTGAAATTTCATGATTTGATTTGTTTTTAATTTTTTAGAAGCTGATACATAATTCATCTAAAACTGGTTATTTGAAATTATTGTCGAGTAGCGTTTATTCTCTTTCTAGTACATACTCTTTGAAAAGTTTCAATTGAATGCGTTTGAATACGTTCATATGACCGTAGTTATTGGTGTTTGTTATAGAAGAGAACAGTGGTGTGCGATAAGCTTTATAATCTACTAAATAGTGTAGAAAAACAAAATAAATTAAGATTTCTTCAAATTATCGCGTATTCCTACGATATTCATATGTTTTAAAAGTGGAAGCCAGCCAAACTTTGCTGGTTTAAAAAATGGTTAATTCGTTGTGTCAACAAATGCTATTTCTATACTGCAACATAAGACATAAGGCTTGTGTTAGGAAAATCTTATAAACAATAAGTTACATATTACCAAAGTAGTATCGATCTTATGCTTATAAATATTAATAGTTAACAATTGTAAATTCATTCACACAAAATATAAAAACACTGTGCATCTGCGAGCAACTCATTGCATCCCGCCAGTGTGCACTTCAATTTCCTTCGTATCTTCGGTGCTGAAATGTTCGTTGTCGTATTAGCGTCATCTGTTAGAAATTCAAACTAAAGATATTTATTCAACCATTGAAACAAACGCTTAAATATGCTATACACATATAGTCATGCATATGAGCGAGTACAGCGTAACTTCATGCATTCATTTCACTAGAGAAATGTAAATAAAAGTGGATTCATTTCTGCATAAATTTACCCTTGTCTTACCAGACTGTGTCGATGGTAGGCGAACATAAAAGGATTAAATAAAATTATCCGTCTGGGATGTGTTAGATTTTTTATTAAACAACAACGATTTTTAAACACGAATATCTATCATGATGATGGCGATAGATACAAGAATATTGATATAAG
Source organism: Muscina levida (assembly GCA_964034835.1). NCBI lineage: Eukaryota > Metazoa > Arthropoda > Insecta > Diptera > Muscidae > Muscina > Muscina levida. The sequence continues at coordinate 82,470,445 of OZ035882.1, forward strand.
TATGTCTGAGAGGAAAATCAATCATATATCTATATATATAAAAATGGTGGCAAAAATGTATAGTAATTCATCAATTGAGAACGGCTGGGCCAATTTTGCTCAAACTGTTTTTAAGTTGAATTAGGGGAATGGGACTTTGCCCAGAGGCTGAAAGTTACTGATTGTCACTCACTTGGGAGTGACCAGAATCGATTCCTTTGCGGCGCTGTCCAAGTAGCTAACTACTTCCGGTCTTAGACCAAGTATTCCCTGGGCAATGATTTTAAAGCAACCGCTTAGAAGTTAGCTAGAGTTAGAAGGCGAAACGTTGAGTAACCTAATCGGCATGCTACCACCGATGCGTCTTAGGAAATAGGTAACAGAAGTTACTGAAGCTCAACACAGGCTCTCCTAGTGGCTTTGGCAGCCCCAAGAAACTAGGATCGGGAGCGGTGGCCTAATAAGCCACTCTCCTTAAACAAAATTTATTATGAAAACACGGAGAATAAATATAACAAGAACCCCCCCAAATGTTGACGACCCCCGCAAACGATATAAGGACCATGATTTAAGGATATGCACCTGGAATGTCCGAACTCTTTACAGAGATGGTGCCTCTATCCAACTGGCGGATGTCCTCGACAAATACAAGGCTGACATCACCGCCATACAGGAAATGAGATGGACGGGACAGGGATGCACACGACGAAAGAACTGTGACATCTTTTACAGCTGCCATGCAGAAAGACACGAATTTGGATGTGGTTTCATAGTCGGCAAAAGACTTCGACACCTGGTCTCGCGGTTTAACCCTGTAAGTGACCGAATAGCCACCATTCGCATCCGGGCGAAATATTTTTACATCACGCTGATTTGTGTACACGCCCCGACGGAAGATAAAGACGATGAGATTAAAGAAGCATTTTACGAGCGCCTAGAGGAAACATACGACCGCTGCCCTGGCCACGACATTAAAATTGTTCTGGGAGACTTTAATGCAAAGATAGGAAGGGAAGATGTTCTTGGTCCATCGATCGGTAAATTCAGCCTGCATACCGACACGTCAGACAATAGGTTTAGGCTGGTTAGCTTCGCAGCGGGAAGGAACATGGTAGTTAGTGGAACCAGATTCCAGCACAAAGATATCCACAAGGCAACTTGGCTATCCCCCGATCAAAACACCAAAAATCAAATTGATCATGTGGTAATTGATGGCAGGCATGCATCTAGTGTCATGGACGTGCGTGTGATCCGTGGTGCTAATATTGGATCGGATCATTACCTGGTTGCAGCCAAGGTGCGCACAAGATTGAGCAGAGCGAAAAACGCACGTAACCAAACACAAAGCAAGCTGGACATTGCGAAGGTGCAAACCCCAGAGATAGCTACTGCCTACTCCAACCAGCTCTCCCAACTTTTACGACACAACGCCTCTACTTCTGACGTTACCGATACACAGTGGCAGCATATGTTCCATGGCAACCGCTGCAACAACCGTGCTAGGATATGAAAAGCGGCGCTCAGACGAATCCTGGTACGATGAAGAATGTCGCATCACGTGTGAGGAACTGGATGCTGCTTATAGGGCAACGAGGATATAGAGCGATACAGGGATAGATGTGAGGTCCGAAAATTTTACCAGAAAGTAAGAGCAAATGGATACGGTAATGGCCTCCTCACCTGTAAAGACAGTGATAGAAATCTGGTCACGGATACGCAGAGTGTGCTGCACATATGGAGAGAACACTTCCAGCAACTGCTGGTTCCAGAAGGCAGCGCACGTGAAGTTATCACGCCAATTGTCGACGACGGCTTAGATTGCCCACCACCAAGTCAAGCCGAGGTAAGAAGAGCAATATCGCGGCTGAAAAACAACAAAGCAGCCGGTGCCGACGGTCTGCCCGCAGAGCTCAAAGTCCGGTGGCGAAGAGTTGATAACGAGCATGCACCAGCTCCTGCGCACGGTTTGGCTTAAAGAGTGCATGCCCGACGATTGGAATGTAAGCGTATTATGTCCTGTGCTGAAAAAAGGTGATCCAAGTGTGTGCTCCAACTACCGCGGGATCAGCCTTTTACCCATCGCATATATGGTCCTGATGAGTGTGCTATGTGAAAGACTAAAGCCAGTGTTATCCAACCTGATCGGGCCTTATCAGTGTGGCTTTAGACCTGGAAAATCAACAAGTGACCAGATTTTCACACTTCGGCAAATCCTGGAAAAGACCCAAGAAAAACAGATCGACACGTACCATCTTTTTGTCGACTATAAAGCTGCCTTCGACAGCCCGATACGGGAGAAATTACTTGAAGCCATGGCTGAGTTTGGTATTCCAGCGAAGCTGATACGTCTTTGCGGAATGACGCTGACTGACACGAAGTCTTCAGTGAAGATTGGCAAGGACCTTACGGAGCCATTCTATACCAGACGAGGCCTAAAACAGGGCGACGGCCTATCGTGCGATCTCTTCAACATTGTGATGGAGATGATAATGGGAAAAGCTGCAGTAAACACGAGTGGCACTATATTCAACAAAAGCCACATGCTACTCGCGTACGCTGATGACGTAGACATCATCGGTCGAAAACTGCGGGATGTGACTGCAGTCTTCTCAGGTATTCAGAAGGAATCAGCGAAAATGGGCCTAACGGTGAACGAGGACAAAACGAAGTTATTAGTTTCAACGAATAAAGAATCTACTCGTTTGGGAAACTGCGTGAACGTCGACAACTATAATTTCGAGGTGGTAGATAATTTTGTCTACCTAGGCTCCGCCATCAACAAAGCAAATAATGTCAGCCTAGATAACCGGAGAAGAATCCTGCTTGCAAATAAATGCTACTACGGACTAAGCAAGCGATTCAATGACAGAGCCCTCTCTCATACATTAAGACTCTACCTGTCTTAATGTATGGCTCAGAATCCTGGGTTATGACACAAGCGGATGAATCGGTTCTGGCGGTATTCGAGAGAAAAATACTCCGTAAAATATATGGGCCCATCATCGTTAACGGAGAGTATCGGCGTCGTATGAATCATGAGCTGTACGAGCTGTACACTGACATTGACGTGGTCAAACGCATTAAGGTGCAACGGCTGCGCTGGCTAGGTCATGTTGTACGCATGGACGAAAATGCTCCAGCTCGAAAAGTCTTCGACAATGAACTCGATGGACGGCGCAGAAGAGGGCGACCTAAACTCCGTTGGAAAGACCAGGTTACTGAGAACCTTACAGAACTCGGTGTGACTAACTGGAGAAGAAGCGCAGAAGATCGAGGCGCTTATAATATTTTTCTACGTGCGGTATATAATCCACTGGGATTGCATAGAAGTACCAGCTAAGTAAGTAAGTAAGTGTTTTTAAGTTGTTCATTATTGGCAGGAGCAGGTTTATGTGAAAGAAAATTTTGGGAAAATCTTCCGGAAAAGTCGGAAAATTGGAAAAATCGAAAATTGCCTTTTTGTATGGAATTTTTTGTGCAATTGTTACAGAATGGCTTTTCGAGTAGAAAAATGGAAAATTTTTGTTGAAAAAAGCGGAAAATTCCGGAAAAATTCAAAAAGTTTGAATTTGTTGTTCGGCGAAATTTTGCATATTATCGTATGATGTGATAATTTTGGACGATGTAACAGTGAACAATTTTGGATAACTATTCCGAAATGACTTTCCGAATGAAAACATAGAAAAATTCTCGGTGAAAAACTCGGAAAATTCCGAAAAAACTCGAAAAATTTGGATTTTTTCAGAAACATTTTGCATCGCAAATTGAGTTTTTGTATAACTTTTTGTGTGCAATTGTTCCGTAGTGGCTTTTCGGTTGAAAAAAAAAGAAAATTTGGTTGGAAAATTATGGAAAAATTCCAAAAATTTGAATTTTTTTCGACGAAATTTTACATTTTTTTGTGTTTTGATAATTTTGAATGATGTAAATGTGAAAATTTCGGATAATCATTCCAAAATTCTTGGTGGAAAACTCGAAAAATTCTTGAAATAACTCGAAAATTTTGAATTTTTTCATCGAAATTTTTCATTGTATCGCTTGATTTGATGATTCTAGACGGCGTAAAGGTGAAAAATTCGTTGTGCTGCTTGGAAAAATTCGGTTTATTGTGAAACCTATATGTATAAAAACGGTGTAAACAGTGTGTAGTAATTCATCAAGGGAGAACGGCTGGCCCATTTTGTTTTCAATTTTTATTCAATTGTTCGTAATTGGTATGAGGGTTTTATGCAAAATAATTTTGGGAAAATCCTTTGAAAAAGTCGGGAAATTGGAGAAATCGAAAATTGGTTTTTTGTATGAAATTTTGTGTGCAGTTGTTACGGAATGGCTTTTCGAATGAAAAAAAAGAAAATTCTTAGGGAAAAACTCGGAAAATAGCGGAAAAGTCCAAAAAATGTGTTTTTTTTATTGACAAAATTTTGCAATTTTCGCATGATTTGATGGTTTTGAACGATGTCTAGGTGGAAAATTTTTGGTTAAATGTTGGTTGGTAACGAGAAAAATAATATTTAAATAAAAAACATTGGGAGTGCCAGCGTCAAATCGTTCGATGCAAAATGCATTCGATCGCGAATTTTAACGAGAGCAAGACTATAATCTAGATGAGCTGATCGGAAGAGTACAAGAACGTGTACTGTTCACGATGAAACTGGAGGCATTTACTTTCTCGATGCTCCGAGTGGGACACCTAAGACATTGTTTGTTGATTCCGGCAACAATTTGGTCAATATCTCAAATAACGTTAGCCGCTGCATCCTCTGGCATACCTGTCACATTGTTGGAAGGCATTCGAACTGCAAATTCCTCTTTAAAACTGTCGATGAATCTTCTCACGGTTGAAAAGCCAAAGTATACAATGACCAAGAATTTCGCAACGGCGAAGTAGAGCGGAAATGCCAAATCAACATTTCGGATGAATGCTCGATAACGACTAAATGAGCTTTGGAAGTAGTTGACCGAACGATAAAGGATTTACGAGGGAATTTAAAACGATTTGGTGGGGCTATGATTTTGCTCAAAATGTCAAATGCTGCTGATTTACTAAAACCATGCTTGAAAACGTCAAGAAGTTGTAATCGACCAAAAAATTAGGGGCTCATTCCATTCGTACAAATCTGTTTACAGCGTGACCGTAAAGGATGAAGCGACCAACAATCCGACCGAATTTTCCACTCGCTTAATATGCCGCATAATTTACATATAAAGGTGGGATCGATCATAATCATATTGCGGAATCTGAATCAACCGAAATTGTGCAATGGTACGCGGTTGTCCGTCAAGAATCTGATAAATTATGTGATTTCAGACGATCATAAAGGACTAATTCAAAGAAGAGGGAGTCCTTATCCTATGAATTAGATAATTCCAACTGATCATCCATTCCAATTCCCCGACGACAATCAATAAATCGCAAGGCCAATCGTTCGAAGTATATAAGATTAATCTCGAATTTCCCTGTTCTATGTCCAGTCAGTTGAACGTTGCGTTTTCGGGTTTTGGAGAACCGCCTTCGTTGTTTGTTTTTGAGGCGGAAAATTAATCGAAAAACATTGTTTATCAAACATTCTCTACTGAGTTTATCTAAAGGCATAAAATTGGGGCGAGACGAAGTTCGCCGGGTCCGCTAGTTGTTGATATATTTTGTAAACTTATGTAACGATATCCAATTAATCACAACAGCGTTATTATTTTTACATTTTTATGCAACAGCAATTTAGCTAGGTTGGATATTTAAAAGATCATCTTCTGCATCTTATATAGCGGCCACAACAGCAATTCATCCATCAGTATCCGCCAGTAGAAAATAATTGCAAGGGCTTCTGTCGGTAGACAAAATCTAATCAGTCCAATCAAGAAGACTCTTTATTCGTCGATACAAATAACTTGGTTTGTTCCCATTTATCGCCAGACCCATTTCCGCTGACTGCTTCTCAATGCTCAAAAAAGTTAACGGTAACATTCCGCAGTCCTCGGGCAATTTTATCTATGTCATCGACATACGCCATTAGCATGTGACTTTTGTTAAAGATGGTAAAAGTCCTGTTTACTGCCGCCTTGAACACGATCTTCGTCATTATGATCTTAAAGACCGCATGGCAAACTGTCGCCTTGTCCAAAGCCTCGATTGGATGAAAATGCCTCAAACAGATTTTTGCCTATTTCACGAAAGACTTCTTAGATTTTCCAGACCCATACAGGTATGCTAGGATGGGCTTCAGTCTTTCACATAACCTGGTTAAAAGGCTGATTCACCATGGTTGTTAACCACAGGTGGATCGCATTTCTTAATCACAGGACATAAAGGGTGATTTTTTAAGAGCACATAAAATTCAGAAAAATGCATGAAATCTTTATTTGAATCGATAGTACGGTCAAAGTCCTCAAATGGTCCATTCGCTTAATCCAATTTTGGCATACACTTTCCAACATTTCGGCCGGTATCTCATGAATAAATGCTTCAATGCATCAATTGAAGCGGACATGTGTGTGTAGACATGAGCTTTAACATAGACCCACAAAAAATAGTCTAAAGGCGTTAAATCGCACGATCTAGGCGGCCAGTTGACCGGTCCCGAACGTGAAATTAAATGTTCACCGAACTCGCCTCTCAATAAGTCCATTGTTAAGCGTGCTGTATGGCGTGTGCCACCGTCTTCTTGAAACCACATGTCATGCAAGCCAAGCTCTTGCATTTTGGGCAAAAAAAGGTTGGATATCATCTCACAGTAGCGCTCACCATTCACAGTTTCGTTGCGATTCGCATCATCTTTGAAGAAGTACGGTCCAATTATGCCACCAGCCCATAAACCGCACCAAACTGTGACTTTTTCTGGATGCATTGGTAGTTCTTGCAATGCTTCTGGCTGATCTTCACTCCAAAATCGACAATTCTGCTTATTAACGTACCCATTGAGCCAAAAATGAGCTTCGTCGCTAAACTTTCCAAGAGCCCATTTATCAAAAGTTCTACGTTGTGGTAGGTCGTTCGGCTTCAATTCTTGCACCAGCTGTATTTTGAAAGGCTTTACACCTAAATCCTTCCGCAAAAATTTCCACGTTGTTGAGTAACAGAAACCCAATTGCTGCGAACGGCGACGAATCGATAATTGATGGTCATCATTAACACTGGCCGATACATCTGCGATATTTTCTTCACTTCGCACTCTACGTAAGCGTATTGGTGGTTTAATGTCCAACAATGTAAATTTGGTGCGAAATTTAGTTACAATAGCCCGAATGGGACCGGCCGTGTCATAGTGGTTAGAACACGCGACTACCATGCGGGAGATCGCAGGTTCAAACCTGGCTCCAGTCATCTTAAAAAAAGAAAAAGAAAAAATTGTTCTTTCATTGTCGGCTCCCCTCGAATGTTGTTTGACAGCAACTTCGCAGTATTAAGCGTCGATTCAATCGTCGTGTCTAGTAAGAGCTTCTCAAAACAGTGACGTTCGCATTCGTCGATAAATAAGTAGGTGCCGTTAGTTGTGAATGTAAAAATAGAAAGCGTGTTAATTCACAACAACGCGAGAAGCTATCCCATACCTCATTCATGGGGTGCAAAGGGAAATTAAGTTTTTAAGCCCGAATAGCCGCTTCAGTGGGTCGATTAAACTGACCATAAAATGGAAGAAACGTTGTTCGTTTGTAAGACGATTCATTTTTAAATTATAGACCAAACTGAAGATGTTTGACAGTGAAACAAAACACGAAACGTGCGTCAGCGGTTTAAACCAGTGTTGCCAAAAAGATAATAGCTAAAAAATCACACTTTAGAAGACTCATTCAAATACTTAAATAATTGTATGGATATTGTAGCAGATATTGCAGTTATTGCACAATTTGTTCCTGTCCACCGCTTCTCTAGGATAGATATGATGTTAGTCTTATGTTTGTCATGAACAACCAATACTCGACTAGAAATACGAAAGTACAATTTTTAACATTCAGATTTAACAATTTACTTTGCCCAAAATATTATACTCTTAATCTTCAGCTTTGCTATACACACAGTGTAGTTAAATTACCATAGTAACTTTAGAAACAAAAACAAAATTGTGCAAAATTTATGAATAAATTTATTTAAAATCCTTTGCCTTTGCCTCCAGATATTGTTTCAATTAAAGATTATCTAAAGCAAATATTTGCATACAAAATATAGTTCATCTAACCAAAATAGTGTTGGACATTCAATTTCATTACGAAATAAATAATAACCATTTGTATCCATTTCTCGTTTTTTTCCCCCTCTGTTGTTTTTGTTTTTTTTTTGCTCTTTCTCATTTAAAATTGCTTTAGGCTAAAAGTTTGTAACTTCCTATTACATTTTAAGTTATGCTATGCATATAAATTGAGGTCAAAGTCATTACGCTTTGCTTTATACGCTCATGCATACAAATGTGCCTGCCGCCGTGTGTGTCATCGTATGAGAGCAGATAACGCCCATGGACAGTAAAGCCAACAAATAAAGAGAGAGACAAGGAAAGCAGCTGCAGCAACAGCGGCGTACGCTAGACGACAAGAGCTATTATATTCTAATGAAAAAGTGCATGGCTCGAAATAAATTGCACTATTTGTACCCTCAAAACTTTGTGCCACACACTAACTGTATGTGTGGGTGGATGATTGCCATGCACATGCAGTGCAAGGTTTTCGGGGAACTTGTACACTTTGCTAATAATAGCTATTCTCAAATATAGGTTTTAATTAAAATTTAAAATGTGTGTGAAAAGTTTAATTTTGTGGCCTCATTGATAGAAACATTAGAAGGTCATGATTTTGATTGCAATAGTTATGTGTTAATTACAAAAATTAATATTAAAGCTTCGATTGATTAAATTGGGATTCAATAAAAGCTGAAGGTCATAAAGCATAAACATACTACTTTTAGTTAAATCCGTTTGCAATTAAACTAATTACAACCTGTTGTGATTAGCCAAAAATATTGTTGTAACTTATAATGCCCGGTTATTTAATATGTGTAGCGAATGTTCGCTGAACGTACAGTGCGATATAAGTGGTGAAGATTTGTTGAAAAATTGAGAAAATATTATAACTTTAACCAAATTTGATTCACGTTGACCACTTAATATTTGGATAAAATTTGTTACATGTGGGTGAAAGTTGTTATATCTGTGGTGAAAAAGAAAAAGTGCTTAAGTCGAAGTTCAGAATAATGCACTGCGATGATCTCCGTATTGAAAAGTACCCCATGCTGAATTTATGTCATTTTGTACGATTTTTCAGGAAGTTACATCCCAGAGAATTGTTTCTTATCTCACCTAGGCGAAAAATTGCAATTGAAATAATGTCTTATTTCGACATTAGCAGCCACATATGAATAAGCTTCATAGAAAATGATCGGCTCCACGAAAAGCCCCCCAATGAAATAACGCCCAAACGAGAAATGAAATATTCCCCAAATTTTTTTCATACATTTTTGGGTGTTATTTCATATGAAATAACTCCCAATTTTTTTGGGCCATTTTTAATTTTTCTTTGGGAATTATTTCATTCTTCATTTGGGGTTTTCAAATTATGAAATAATCTCCAATGAAATAACACCCAACCAATTTTTTAAATTTGGGGCTTGTTTCATACCGTATATAATTTGGGTGTTATTTCATTTTTTATTTTGGGGGTTATTTCATTTTTAAAGCTCTTGGTTTTTAGGGGTTATAATTACATAATTATATAAAAATAGGCCTTTTACAAGAATACTTTTAGCATGTGAATATATTACAATATCTTTCGAACGTTTACATATATTTCCATTTGTGTTCATATTGACGGATAGAAAATCAACAAAATGCACCGAGCATTTTTCATTTTGAGAATGATATCTTAGAATGGAAATTTTTTAAATTTGTAAGAGTTCTTCACAAGGAAGAATTCAATAAAAGCTGAGAGTTTGATTTGCTTGTAAACACTGGAGGTGGTTGTGTAAAGGCCAAACGTAAAAGGCAAATTGTCTTCCGAACTGCAAAAATAGAGCAGGGCTACAACGATCTACTATCCACACGATTCATTTCAATAATTTTGCGACTTTGCTGATGGTCCATATTGACTTTATGAAATCCTTGGTGAAACTGACTTTTATAAATTTTGGGCATAATTTCATTTTTGTTGCTGATGGGGTTTATTTCATTGGGGGTTATTTCATTTTCATCATTGGGTGTTATTTCATATGAAATAACTCCCAAATATTGGGGGTTGTTTCGTTTTCGCTTTGGAGTTTATTTCATTTATTTTTGGATATTATTTCATTCACTGTTTTTGGGTGTTATTTCCAATTTTTTGGGGTTTATTTCATTAGGGGTTATTTCCTGGGGGTTATTTCATTGGGGGGCTTTTCGTGGAGCCAAATGAGCATATCTTGAGAAAAAAAGTGAGCATAACTTGAAAAAAGTTCTTAAGTTTTATTTTTGACCATAGCTCCTTAAATGCAATAATTTCTAAACTGAAATGTACAACAATATATTCTTTATTTAGCAATGGTTCGATGGATGACTTTCTCTAATACTAGAATCACCATTATTTTTTAAAAATAAGATTTAAACTTGGAAAGTGCTAACCTGCATAACGACAATATCAGACTTAAGCAGTTTTCCATTTTCACCACAGATATATGTGGGAAATCGGTTCATGGATGCACCCCAGGCAAACCGTTCCATAACTGGTGCTACACCTGGTTATTTTTCCATACTGTGTATCATCAGTGTGCTGAAAAAAAGGTCTCAAGTCCACTAATTGTGTTTCTGAGTTATTTATGGTTTCAGTTTATGTCCGCTTGGTATTTGGGCTGAGTATAAATTGTTTCAATATAATAACTACAAAACTTTTTTAAATAGACACGATATTTTTTATTATTTCACAAATAATGTAGACTTGAGAACTTTTTGGAGCACACTGACGATATAAAGGGTAATTAAATTTTAAGGGCCGTTGTTGATTTTGAATAAACCACAAATTATTTAGGAAATTGTTGTCATTTCTTTTTATTATGATAATATTGGTATGGTTCAATTATGTATGGAAAACCAGTACAGAAATTTCAGTCAGGTAAACTGACTGATAAATACCATCACCCAATATAAGGTATTGTTTAAGTCTTGAGTAATTGAAATTTATTGGTTTTTAAAATAAAATTTCTTATGTATAATTTTTGTATGCATGTAGATCAAAAACATACAAAATTTTACCTATTTGAACAGAAAGTACAATTAGGGGCAGCACAACGTGTCTTATTTTTTTCTTAAGTCAACGTTCAATGATTGCTTACCTTGGCAAAATTTGTCTGAATTTAGTGTACATACAAAAATGATACGTATGTTAAGGGGAAATATTCCATATATTTATATGTGACGTACCAGAAGGGGTGTGCCAAATAGTTAGGGTTGCTGAGGCTTTGCCACCTATTACAAGATAAATTAACTGACCAAATTTGTTTATGCCGGTTTAGAATTTGTGGAGATATATAAATTTTCCAAACAAACTCATTTTGTATGGGAGGTACCAGAAGGGTGATCCGATATAGTCCATATTCATTTCTGATTAAAATCTTCATAACCGTACACCTTACGCAAAATTTTTCTAATTTCAGTGTATTTACAAAAAGGATATGTATGTGAGACTATGGGGGTGGGTTCGGTCATCTGTATGGAAGGTATCAACAGAGGTGTGTCAAATAGTTGAGTTTTCTGAGGTTTTGCCTTTTGCAGAAGATAAATTTACCGATCAATTTTCATTAACCCCCAAGTGTCCGTTTGGAAGTTATGGGAGAAATATTAATTTTCCAAAAATAGGTAATTTTGTATGGGAGGTACCAGAAGGCGTGAACCGATATAGTCCATGTTCATTCCTGAGTCTAATTTTCACAAGCGAACATCATACGCAAAATTTGAGTGAATTCACTTTACTTACAAAAAAGATATGTATGTGAGACTATGGGGGTGGGTTTGGTCATTTGTATCGGAGGTACCAGAAGGGGTGTATCAAATAGTTAGGCTCTCTGAGGTTTCGCCTCCTATCACAACATAAATTTATTGACAAATATTCATTACCCCCCAAGTGTCCGTTTGGAAGTTATGGGAGAAATATTATTTTCCAAAAATAGGTCATTTTGTATGGGAGGTACCAGAAGGCGTGAACCGATATAGTCCATGTTCATTCCTGAGTCTAATTTTCACAAGCGAACATCATACGCAAAATTTGAGTGAATTCACTTTACTAATAAAAAAGATATGTATGTAAAAGTATGAGGGTCAATTCGGTCATTTGTATGGGAGGTACCAGAATGGGTGGGGCAAAGGTTTCGGTTTTCTTAGGGTTTGTCTACTTTTGCAAGATAAATAAACTGACTAAATCCAAACATCCTCCAGTTGTCCGTTTGGAAGTTATGGAAGAAACATTAATTTTCCAAAAATAGGTAATTTTGTATGGGAGGTACCAGAAGGGGTAGGGCTATTCATCCCATTTACAATCCCATAAGTTCGTTTTGAAAAATATTAATACTGGTAAATTTTCATACCGATCCGTTTAGGATTACTCGAGTTATTCTGCTGACCAGCCATCCAGCCAGCCAGCCAGCCAGACAGACGGACATAGCTCAATCGTCTTAAAAAGTCCCGAAACGAATTTGGTCTTAAGATACTTGGTGTCTAACGCGTCTGCCGAATTATCTGTGTCAAAACACATGATCTTGGCGGCCAATTGACATCGAGATAACACGACTATTGAATTTGTCGCACAAAAGAGCCATAGTTTCGTTAGCTGTGTGGCAAGTGGCACCGTCCTGTTGAGACCACCTATCGTTCGTTATCATCTCACGATAGCGAGCACCATTCACAGTAATTACTCAACCGGCCTCATTTTGGCCGCCAGTCCATAAACCGCACCAAACAGTCACACTTTGTGGGTGCATTGGATTTTCAACAATCACTCTTGGATTATCATTCGCCCTAATGTGGCAATGCTGCTCATTGACGAGTCCACTGAGGTGAAAATGTGTGTATAAACTCGACGTTTATACTTATCATTTAATTAAATTTTAATATTTTTGAATTTAAGTTTTGAATTGAAATTGTACTTTGTCATAAATAGTACATGGACCATGAGTTATTTGTTGTCTCATGACAAATTAGTACTTACATCATTGTGAATTATATTTAACGAAACTGAATTTAAGTCAACTTACAAAATTGTTAAACTAAAATCTGTCTTGTCAGCATCCAACTCTCAAGCGGAAAGCACCCAACTTTTTCTTAATAAACAACTACTTCATATGGAATTAATTTAAATTCTACTTGACTCTTTTATTTCTACTCAAATCATACAATTTCCCAACTTCTAATTCTAATTATAATTTTTTTTCTACAGATTTCGGCCTCCTTAACACGAATATGAGATTTAAAAATTTTTCCTCTGATTAGTTTTCAAGATATGAATTTTTGAATTATTTTGGAAATTTTTTATGAGATGCATCAGCTTATTGGAGAATAATTCGTAAACGCGTCCAACGATTTGAACAAGAGTGTTTTTCAATTAAAAGTAATGTACTCCCCTAAAACCCTTTTATACAAGTTTTTAACATATGTTGGGCATTTTTGATGGTAGGAGCATTTAAAGTTTAATCAATTTTGAAAAAAATCGCTATTTTTCATTTTAAACAGCGTAACCGCCTTAGAAGAATTTGTTCAGTATTAGAAAAGTGGAATATTTATTAATTGCAATATATGTGTATATATATATGGTTTAAAAATTAAAGATATAGATATTTTTCGAAAATGTAAGCTTAAAATGCACTTCCAGCCTCCAATTTTAAGCAATGTCAAAATAATCGATGATCATACAAAAATCCCCGTTTGTATACCTTTATAATAAATAAACCGTTTTTATCTCTTTGGTCCAGTTTTTTACTGTCATCGTTTAAAAAGTGAAAAGACCTTTGGTCCAGTCGGCAGAAAAAATAAATATCGATATTTTCTAAAAATGACCAGCTAAGATTTCAAATTTAACATTTTTGTGATGCATGATCAACCCGAAGTACAATGGCATTTCCACTTTTTATCGTCATTTTCATGCAACGTAAAGTTTAGCCCTAAGCCTACCGTTATATGCTTAAAATCAAAAAATTTACCTTTTGTAGTGTCCTCTTAAAAAACATGTAACTCTCCCGCTTATCACCCAATTTTTACAAACGATGGCTTGTTTTGCTCGGGGAAGTCCAATCTGTATACTCAATATTTTTTATAATTTTTTTTATAAATTTAAAGTCGTGATTTTTGCACAAACAAAATTGTTTTTTAAACTTTAAATGCTCCTACCATCAAAAATACCCAACATATGTTAAAAGCTTGTATAGAATGGTTTTAGGGGAGCACATTACTTTCAATTGGAGACCACTCTTGTTTAAATCGTTGGACGCGTTTACGAATTATTCTCCAATAAGCTGATGCATCTCATAAAAAATTTCCAAAATAATTCAAAAATTCATATCTTGAAAACTAATCAGAGGAAAAATTTTTAAATCTCATATTCGTGTTAAGGAGGCCGAAATCTATAGAAAAAAATTATTTACTACTCTGCAGCTAACAAAAAACAAAGATTTGTAAACTGGTGATATCAAGGCAAATTGATGACGACAACAACAACGCCATCAGCTGCGATCAAATTACCCACCCCCCCCCCCAATATTATTCAATGTGTCTCATCACTGAAGATGAGTTTCTTCGAAAATGTATCATCCACTGTTGCCATTTCTTGCCACCATTCTGATCATTGACGACGTTTGGAATGGCCAAGAGGCTTTAGTTCTTGAGTCAATTGCACCTTGTACGAGTGTAAATGCAAGTCTTTTTGCATAATGTTCATGCTCACGTCGAGCGTGAGAGGTGAAATTGTTGGGCACGAAAACGAGTTGAGGTAGACGGCTCTTTAGCCATACTATCACGAACAGCAGCAATATTTTCTGCAGTATGAGCTGTACGCGCATGCACTGGTGTTTTCACGTCTCCTTCAGACCCGGTTTACTCAAATTTGTGCGCGATTTTTCCGATAGCTGGAGAATATTTAAATTTGATCAGTTCAATGATTTTGTTATAGTACGCAAAACCACAGAAAATAGATACTTTTGACACACCCCCTCTGTTATCTTTTTAACACGGAATTTAGTTAAATTTTTTTTTGGGTTTCTCTACCCAATTAAATTTATGATTTCTTTTAAGATTTTAATTCTTATGAATGTAACTTTTTCTTTAGTTGTCAGTTGGTGTCGTATAACACGCTTTCGTAACTTTGTGCCGCAAAAAAAACGGATTTTGTATGAGAGATAGGCTTTAATTTTAGCTTCTCTCATCAATTTTTTCAAAAATGTATTATTGAAATGTTAAATGCTGAGCTGAGAGGCGGGAGTGGTATTAGTCTGTTCTTGCTGATCTCAGAACTTAACTTTCGCTTGGAGGGCGGATGCTTGCATATCAAATTTCAGATCGATGGATCTTAAACTACGACTTTGATAGTAGGAACCGACAGACGAACATCCCCAAAATGGGGGTATTTGTATGGGAGGTGGAAGTAGTTTTTGTCCGATCTTACTCATCTTAGAAGTTACCTCTGCTTAGATTATATGAGCTTGCGTACAAAATTTCAGCTCTGTTGCTCCCTAACTACGTCTGTAGTCGAGGGGATATATCCCCAAAATAGGCAATTTACATGGGAGGTGGGAGTAATTTTTGCCTGATCTAGCTCATCTTAACTTAGCTTAGAGCATAGAAGTTGCATTTAAAATTTCAGCTTGATATCTCTTAAACTACTGGTGTAATCTCGGAGACTGACAGACAAACTGTCATCTTTAAATCGACTCATAATTCGATGGTGATCAATTATATGTCCCTTGTAGGGGTGTGACATATAATCCCCAAAATCAATATCCACAAAATCCCCAGTCAAAAATAGAATCCCCAAAGTCGAAATCCCCACACTTTTTTGGAGACATTGCCACAAAATCCCTAAACTTTTGAGCTTTGAATAACTTAACGATATTACAGATCATAAAAAGCTCTTAAGATAAAGAATTTAAAACCCAGTAAGAAAGTATCAGTCGGAAAAACCGACTTACATATACCCACACCTTCACACTTAAATGTGCTAGTGTATTGATATTATATAAATTGGGCGGAGTGGTACATTTGTATGGGTGGAGCAGAAGGGGCGTGGCTAGACCACCAGTTTTTTTTACAAAACTTTTACCTGGTATAACTAAAAAAACATAATTTGTACAAGATCGCGTTGGGTGTATGTATATTATTAATAGATTTCTAAAGTGGGCGGAATGGTACATTTGTACAGAAGGTAACCCATTTGCAATGCCGTAAGTAGTTTTGGAGATATATTAACATATGCAATGTTTTAAAACAATTGGTTGCGAATTTTGAAAGTTTTCGTGCGTAACATCTGGATTTACAGACGGACAGACGGACATAGCTCAAACGACTTAACAAGTCATAAATCGAATTTAGTAAACTAACCATAGGATCAAAAGTGACTCCTTCTTTGTGTTACAAATGATATATACGTATTACATGATATATACCCTTCTACTAGTAGGGTGAGTGTATAAAAACAGTGTTTAATTTAGGCAAATTACATTAGTGCCACAACAAAGTCGGCGTTTAGGAAATTAAAAAAGATTTATGAATCTTCTATATATATAAAATTGAATGTGTGTTTGTTTATTTATTTGTTTGTTTGTTTGTACCTTATAGGAGACCAAACCTCTAGACCGATCTTCCTGAAATTTTCACAGCATCTAACTGGGACTCTGGCATAACTTATAGGGTACTTTTTTCGACCACGCCCACTTTTACGCCCATTTTTTAAATCTATATATATAAAAGGCTTGGGTGGCTGACTGATTACTTCCCAGCCCAAACGGCTAAAGCTAGGACCGTGAAATTTAGAATGTAGGTTCCTTTTATGACGTAGGCGCGTACTAAGACGGGATTTTTGGAAATTCGGACTGCAAAGGGGTTAAATGGGCGTGGCACCGCTCCATATAACTCGAATTTTTAAATGAATGCATCTTTTAAGCCATAATAGGTTCGAAGTCAAGATTTGGTACGCATAAGAAAAAATATTTTGTTTAAGGAATGTGGGCGGTGCCACGCCCCTTTTTTAAAAAAAATACTTATATTGGCCAAATAAATGGTCCGATTGTAATTATATTTTCTTTGTATGATATTACCCATTGGACGTTCATCATAGGCTACATGGGAACATATTTAGACAAAGGGGCGTGCACGGCCCACTCAAGCCTCAATTTCAATCGGTCATAGTCTCAAGAGCCATTAGGGGTATGTAGATGAGATTTGCTACATATGTTACTGATACGAAGACGAACCCGTCTCGCTGAAAAATGGGCGGTGCCACGCCCTATTTTAAAAAATCGTTATCTTGGCGAAACAAATGGACCGATTACAATGAAATTTGGACTGTGTTGTACTATCCGTAGGGTCTCTATCATAGGCTACATGAAAACAAACCTAGACAAAGGGGCGTTGCACCGCCCACATAAACCAAAATTTGAAGCGGTCATATATCGCGAGCCATTTAAGGTATGAAGATGAGATTTTCTACATAAGTAAATGGTACATGGGGGATTACGTCCCGCTGGGAAATGGGCAGAGCCACGCCCCTTTTGAAACAATTGTTATGTCGGTCATATAAGTAGAACTATTGTAATTACAATTTCGTATATTTCAAATTGGTTAACTAACTGATTGGGTGAAATGGCTGTAGATACGATGATGAAATTTGGGGTAGTTTTTCTCCTTTTCGAGTACACGTCAGCTAAGAATGGACTTTGGAAAATGCGTACTTTAGGGTGTAAACATTACCAATAAGGGACAAACTCAGACGAATCGGTTAAAGCTTTAATCGCGAAAATTGATATGGACATGTTCACTTTCAAATTGGATTGAAGGTTTTTTTTCGAAATTTCTGGGTAAAAAATATCGAAAAGGGATGTAATTATGATAATTTTATGGAATTAGAACGAAGCAAGGAGGGTTTTAGAAATTTTAGGGGCAAAAAGGCCGAAAATGAATAAAACTGGTACTAAATGGCTAAAGGATTAGTCTTAAAAATTGAAGTTAATGTTTTAGTTGTACAATGTTAATTAATTTTTCGAAATTCGTTCTTAAGTTGTAAAAATACTGAAAAGCAATTAAAGTGGTACAATCGCCCAGACCAAATAACTAAAAGTAGAGCTACGAAAATGTATTTAGCATTGCTCCCTATAGAATTAGATACCCGCCAGATGGTGTATTCAGAAATTTGAACATTGCGGGTGAAAAAAACAGAAAGGGGATATAACTGGTACCATCGCCCAAACCAAACGGCTTAAGCTATTATCGTATATGTGCATAGAATTAAAGGGGGACCACTCAATTATAGTTTTAGGGATAAAAAGGATTAAAGCGGTACAATCACTCAGACAAATGGGATAAAGCTACAATCACATAAATTTGTGTCCGTTAGTCTAATGAAACGTTTGCATTTTATTTGTATTGATTACATTCTTAAGAAGTTTCATTATAGGTACGGGTGAAGCAAAGCGAGCCGGGAAAGCTAGTACTATATATACAAATTAAAGCAAACAATTTCCATTAATAATCACCGCCATTTTATTGGAGTTTTTATGATTGGGTATTCTGCATTTGAAGATTTTGTGTTTGGGGATTTTGATTTTGGGTATAATGTGTTACACCCCCTTATGAGTGTTAAAGATGAAAAAACAAACTGAATATACCCTTCAGTCCGTTCGTGGGCGTTGTCAATGATATAAAAACTGTGGACACATTTTTTGGTGGCGAAATGATTCATTTATGAAATGAAAGCCTTAGGTGATAATATTTAATATTTCGAGAGGACAAATATCTTTAGGTCGAATTTTATTGATCGCCTCTCTGTCTCGACTCCTCTTGTGTCATTTACGTCCTTATTAACATGCAAATTGTGCAACTATGGCACATCGAACAACTCCTCCGAAATGCTTGCAACTCTGAGTTGGTGAAAAAATTTATTGTTCTTAAGTCTCATTTAATACGTTTTTTCGCTTTATTTGATGTAATGACGAATAAGAGACATAAGGAATCGAGACAGAAAGGTAAAATGTTCCACAAAAAACATCCTCGTTTAATTTCACTGAAGACATCTAATGTGGAAAATGCACTAAAACAATACGAAACATAGTTTTTTACGCCCTATTTTAAACCAAATTTTATATAAACTGAAAACTTCACCGGGCCATAAAATAACAATTTCACCTAGGAGAATATGTCCTCCTCAATATTTATAAACTTACTTAAGGCTTTCATTCCGTAAATGAATTTTTACACTCCCAGATAACAACCTTAATTTTGTGTCACAGTGAAATCGGTTAATTTGAATAATTAAAAATAATAAACCATATAAGACATAGAGTGAGGGTATGCATCAGTCAGTTTACCTGATGGTTTAACATGTAAATAGAGTATGGGCTCCATTCTCAGAAAAAAGTCAATTTTTTTCAATATCTCATTCATGATATGAAAAGTGCTTTTTGTTCTTTTTTGTAACAATAGTTTTTTTAATTGCCTCGTTTTTGCCACATTGGTCTAACAATACAATTAAGTAACATTAAACGTGATTGCCTGTCATTACATCTAAATAAATATTTAATGTCAATTAATTGTTTATAATTTATTAATTGAATGTTTATGTGTTTTGTAGTGGAAGTTTTTTATTTTTTTGGATTAAATGTAATAAATACTTAAAAAAATACTTTATTATAAAACTAACTGAGATTTATATTTTGTTTTATTTATTTATTAAGCTGAGTCTTAAAAGTAGACCTCTTCTTTCTAGATGCACAAATCAACTGCGTTGTAATTATTTCCCCAAAATTAATCTCAGGTTCGTATGACAATTGGTCTCGGTTATCTAATTTACTTCAACTAAATTCCTTTTAAATACGAATTTCATTTACATTTTCTTAACCACAAACATACTTTAATCTTCCCCCCTTTGCAAATCAACATGACACACGTATGCCTTTGACATTCCCCACACACATTCTTGCAAGTATATTTTTTTCCTTCACAAACTGCAATGACTTCCTTTGGAATCGGTACCAAGTTTTGTGTTCAAAGTGCGCACTTCCAAATGTTTTCCTCTGTCGACAAACAAACGCTTTGAGGAATTTTAAGAGCAACAACAAACGAATTTGTGAATGTATTCGAGTGCAAAGAACAGCAACAAACTTTCGAGCATTTCAAAAGCTATGACACATTGCTAAGGAGGAGCTAAAGCAAAAGGTGGCGGTGGCGCTGCTGCATGCCACAGACGAAGAAAACAAAAAACGCTGCACGGTTTAAATTTACAACCGCTAAACACAGGAAAGCGAAGTTTTTCCTCATCGTTTTCTTCACATAAACCAAAAAGTCAAGTGGGGAAAGTCGTTTATCATTTTTTATCTGACGTCGTTGGAAATAACAAAAGGGCATAGTTTCCCATTCAAGGATTATTTTTCGTGTTACGGAAGCACAGAAATACCTTTCGCATTGAACGGATGAACGGGTGAAATGGCGAATGTGATTGATTGTGCTTGATAAATGACCTAGTTGACCATTAGAGAGACTTGTTTGTTGTTTCTTGTTCTTGTATTACTCTGAGCTAGGTCATCATGCCTCAACGGTAAAATTGTAAGAAATTCAAGATAGCAGTATATCTTTAAAAATTCTCTATATCCTGTTAGTTATCACGCTTTGTATTTTTAGATTCACAACTAACAGCACCTACTAGTGTACAGACGAATGCGAACGTCACTGTTTGAAAAGCTTTTACTACACATACCGATTGACTCGACACTATACAGCGAAGTTGCTGTCGATAACATCGAGGGGGCAGGCAATGAAAGCAAAATGTAGGTGACTAGAGCCAGGAATCAAACTCCCTCTATAGAATTTAGAAGGACTGTTGGCAATGCAACGTAAACCTTGTTATCACGAATAGCTGCAGATAGTGCCTGGCGAACCCTGTTGGTTGTGAGCTATCCACCCGCCTTTAGGTGTTATGCTGGCTATGAAAACATGAAGAAGAAAAAGTAACAAACGGAACCACCTAAATATAGATGACCCCTGCAAAGGTTTTAAGGACTTTCGCCTGGAACTTCTTTATAGAAAATGACTCCTTATCAGATTGGCGGAGGTCCTTAAAAAAAGGCTGACAGCACCAGGAGATAAAATAGTAGGGGTAAGGGTGTTCCATTACAGCTGGCATGCAAAGAACACGAATTTGGAGGTGGATTTGTAATTGGTCACATCACTCTGATTTGTTCACATGTCCCTATGGATGATAAAGACGATGAGCTGAATGATATATTTTACGAGCGCCTAGAGAAAAGCTACGACCGCTGCCCTGGCTACGTAATTAAAATTGTCATTGAAGGTTTAAATTCCAAATAACGCACCAGATTGAGCAAGGCAAATAACGCATGTAACCAGCCACAACGCCTCCATTTCTGACATGTCTGAAAGCGTCGAAGGACTGCATATAAGGTAACGCTATAGCCAATTGAACCCCAGCTGTTAGGCAAAGGCACACAGAGAGAGTAAAATAGGCTAAGCAGATATTTAAGCGAAAAAAAAGATGAAGAAACGGGAGAACGAGGATATAGAGCGATACAGGGATAGAAGGATAGAAGTGAGGCCCAAAAATTTTACTAGAAATTAAAAGCGAAAGGCTACTCGAATGGGCTACTCTACTGTAAGGAAAAGAATGCAAATCTGGTTACAGATACGCAGAGTGTGCCGCACATAAGCAGAGAACACTTCCAGCAACTGCTGGTTCCAGAAGGCAGCGCACGTGAAGGTATCACAACAATTGTCGTCGACGGCATAGATTGTCAAGCCAAGGTAAAAAAAGCTACCTGATTGAGCCTTATCAGTATGGCTTTAGATCTGGTTAATCAACAACTGGCCCGATATTCACACTTCGGCAAATTCTGAGAAAGACTCAAGAGCAACATATCGACACGTACCATCTTTTCATTGACTATAAAGCTGCCCTCGACAGCCCTATACTTCAGAAATTACTAGAAGTAATTTGGTATTCCAACGGATATATCTGATACATCTTTGCGGAATGACACTGACTGATACGAAGTCTTCAGTGAAGATTGGTAAGGACCTTACGGAGCCATTCTATACCAGACGAGGCCTAAAACAGGGCGACGGCCTATCGTGCGATCTCTTCAACATTGTGATGAAGATGATAATGAGGAAACTTGCAGTAAGCACTAGTGGTAGGATATTCAACAAAAGCCACATTCTGCTTGCGTGTGCTGATTAGGCAGACATAATCTGAATGTGACTGCAGCCTTCTTAGTGATATAAAAGGAATCTGCAAAAACGTTTCTAATAGTAAACAAGGACAAAACTAAGTTAATAGTTTCATCGAACATAGAATCTACTTGTGTGGGACGCTGAGTGAATAAAACCAGTACAGAAATTTCAGTCAGGTAAACTGACTGATAAATACCATCACCCAATATAAGATATTGTCGAAGTCTTGAGTAATTGAAATTAATAGATTTTTTAATTAAAATAAAATTACTTATGTACAATTTTTCCCCTGCTTGTGGTGCAAAATCGTCCAAAACTTTACTTATTTGTGTAGGAGGTATAGGTGCCGGTTTGGAATTTATGTGAGAAATATTAGTTTTTCAAAAAAAGGTAACTTTGATAGGGGTACCAAAAGGGTTGAACCAGTCCTTATTTATTCCTGACTCAAATTTTCATGCGTACAACTTACGACAAATTTGACTGAATTCAGTGTAATTACAAAAAAAGATATGTATGTAAGACTATGGGGTGAGTTCGGTCCTTTCTATGGGAGGTACCAGAAGGGGTGTGTCAAATAGTTAGGTTTATGAGGTTTCGCCTCCGATCACAATATAAATTAACCGACTAATTTTCATTACCCCTCAAATGTCCTTTTGAAAGTTATGGGAGAAATCTTAATTTTCCAAAAATAGGTCATTTTGCATGGGAGGTACCAGAAGGGGTGACCCGATGTAGACCATATTCACTCCTGATTCATATTTTCATAAGCGTACAAATTGCACATAATTTGACTGAATTCATTGTACTTAGAAAAAAGATATGTTTGTAATATAATGGGGGTGAGTTCGGTCATTTGTATGGGAGGTACCAGAAGGGGTGTGTCAAATAGTAAGGTTTTCTGGGCTTCTGCCTTCTATAATTCCATAAATTAATCGACCAATTTGCATTACCCCCAAGAGTCCCTTTGGAAGTTATAGGAGAAATATTAATTATCCAAAAATAGGTAATTTTGTATGGGAGGTACCAGAAGTGGTCGAGCTATTTTGCCCATTTACAATCCCATAAGTTCGTTTTGAAAAATATTAATACTGGTAAATTTTCATACCGATCCGTTAAGGTTTACTCGAGTTATCCCTAAGGGTGATGTTATAATAAATAATGTCAGTCTATCGAAATTCGCAGAAGAATCCTGACTACTAATAAGTGGCACTACGGTCTAAGCAAGCGATTTAAAATGTAGCTATACCAGATACTGGTTCTATCTGTCTTGATGTATGGTTTAGAATCCTGGCTTATGACACACGTGGATGAATCGGATCTGGCAGTATTCGAGAAAAAAATACTCCGTAAAAAATATTGGCCCATCATTGTCAACGGAGACTATCGATGTCGTATATATCATAAGGTGTGCGAGGTATACAATCGTACGAACAAAACTCCTATGGAATGACTAGGTAAATGAAATGGAAAGATCAAGTCGATCAGGGCATATATCGAGAATTATGGAACTGGAATTATGGCCGATGCGTATTTTAATGAACTTCATTTACTGCTAACAAAAGCTTCTAATTCAGTTTTTTTTTCCGAAACACTGTAGCATCATATTGAGTATTCTATGATCGTTCTTGGTACGAAAAGTCAAAGTTCTTGTATAATGAAGAAATTCGCGTATTGTAGAGGAGAAGGAAACTGCATACAAGCAAGACTGTAGCCATTTATAACTCATGCTGTGACGAAAGGGAGATGGAAATATGGCCACGGATATGCAGAGCATGCTGCAAATATGGAGGGTACGTTTTTGTACTTTGCTCATTCCGAAAGGCAGCGCAGAGGACGAAATCACGACAGGCATAGATGGTGGAGTAGAGAGTTCACCACTGAGCAAAAATGAGCTTAATACGGCAATTGCACGGTTGAAAAACATTAAGGCTGCGGGTGCTGCTGAACTTACGGCAGTTTTTTTTTTAGGCCGGCTTAAGGAATGCATAGTCGAAAATAGGAGTCTCAGTGGTCTATATCCTTAAGAAATGCATTCCAAATGTGTTCTTCAGATCCCGAAGTATCTGCCTTTTTTCCATTACAAACAATGTCCTGGCGAGTGTGTTATGTGAAAGTCTTAAAACAGTTTCAACGTACTTTTTTGGATATTATCAGTGTGGCTTTAGAAATGTTAAGACCAGATAATCACACAAAATCCTGACAAATCCTGGCGAAGACTCAAGAACCTTAATTTCACATTACACCCTATTTGTAGACTCACAATAAAGGCACCTATTCGTTTATAGACGAATACGAACATAATGTTTGAGAAGCTTTCACAAGACATGCCGATTGACCCTACACTGTGAAGTTACGGTCGATAACCGATGAAAGAATATGTCGACGGGAATCGAACTTTGGGTATTCCGCATGGTAGACGCGTGTTATTATGAATATACCACGGAGGGCACCATTTCACCGACCAAAAATTACCGAAACTGTTATTTTTGCGAAGCTGATACGACTCTGCGAGATGACACTGACAAACTCGAAACCTTCAGTGGAGATAAACAAAAATCTGCTTTGATTATGTAAAAATCAGTAAACACGATTGCACCGATATAGATAACAATTACCGAGGACTTCTAAATATTACTGCTACCTTTTCAACCATTGAGAAGTAATCGGCAGAAGTGAATTTGGGATTAAATGAGGACAAAACTAAAATGTTTGTTTTAAAAATGTTTACCCGTTTATGTGGCTGCGTAGTAGTTGTCAACTTCTAAGTGGCAGATGAAATGGTCTACCTTGGCTCCGCCGTACGACGAGTCGCACACTGCTCATACATTGCGTTACAAAAACGATATAGTGACAAAGCCCTCTCTCGATAAACAAAGATCCAACTCTAACATACACTGATCCTACCTGTCAACGCGCAATACTGGTTAATGACACAGGTAAACCAATCTGTTCTAGGAGTCTTTAAGAAAAAACTACTCCAAAAATTTTGGTATCTTAAATGTTTCATCTGGGTGTAACACTTCTCTGTCTATAAGAGGTCATAAACATCACACAATAAAAAAAGATTTTTTGCAAAAGCCAAACCCCAATGACAGGATGTAACCGTGTTAAAATATAAAAAAGTGCTAAAAATCCAAGTTGCCAAGTTGACAAAACGAATGATGCAGAAGTTCTTATTTTGGGTCTACTTTCACGTGCAATTCCCAGAATTGAGCCCCAAATCGATGAACTGAAAAATGTTGTACTGTGTTGCTGAAATAAACCTGCGTTACTTTACAAACAAAATATTTTTCAGATCATACATGTTCACAGCAGTTGGTTACCGATGGCCCGATCAGATTGACAACACAGGTTAGGTTTGATGAAATATATTTGTTTCTTTATTGCCAAGTTATGGCGCAACCTATTGTTTATATTCCTTAAAAAATACAATTTAATTCAGTTAGCTAAATCGATTTTGACTTAAATTTATACATACTTTATAGTATCGAAACCATCAAAATGTAGATGTAGATGAATTAAGAATGTTGCATGTGCAACCAACTGATGTAAACAGGAAATTCATTTTAAGTAAATATAATGTAAAGGTAATATAATGATAAAGAGTAGTGATAGACAACTGTCAAAGAATTCATTTTACTACTAAATTTATAACTATGTAGAGGGTTGTATAAACGGTGATGGAGACTGTGGCGGTTACAATACAAGTTATTAAAACATGGTGTTTGAAAAAAACAAAATGATTAAGTTGCTATCTTTTTCTATAAATAACCCTTAAACAAAAAAAAAAAAGGAATTTACTTTTGTACATGTATATGTAACTCATATTCAATCATAACTCTCCTTTGGACGTACAAAACAAATTTTCTATTGCAAAGTTATTGTAAGTAATTTCTCATGTTGTTACTTATTGCTCTAGTCAATAATCCACAATTCCTCTTACGTCAAACACCAAAAAAAAAAAAATAACATAACTTATCCAATAACCAACAAGTCGAAAATAGCCCAAGTATTTAGTAATATCATAGCAAAATCCTTACTGTGTACCACATCATCCACTCCAATGGGTATAAAGGATACATAAACTTCATGGAAAAAGTTTAGTTTTGTATCGACCAAAGCATCTCCAGAACATGACAGTTACGTTATTGACAAAACTAAAAATGAGAAAAGTTAGTTATACCTTCTGTGTGAACTTTCATTATATTGCACTTTTTACATCTTCTTCCTCTTATTTTTGTGAAAATTATAGCAAAGGTAGAGATCAACAAATATGAGAACTCTATAGCGATAATAATAATCGAATAATATGCATTTGTATATACATATGTATTTGTGTATTTACGTATAGAGTATGCTAAGTTTGAATTGTGCCAATGAAAAAGCTCGTACATAATAGAATACAGAAAAGTTAATACGAGATAGTGGAATTCAATGTGCTATTTGAATTCAGATGACATACATATAATATTGCCAAGTTATGCTTTAGTTTAGGTTAGGTAGTGGACACTTGTAATCTGATTAAAACCAGATCAGACTTCATACCGAGATCTGCTGATCCATTGTGATTATCTATTAGAAAAATTAGATAGAAAAAAATGAGAAAATCGAGGGAACCCCAAACGTCACCTTGACCCAGTTAGTCATCGAGTATAAAAACAAAAGTTTGTTAATCAACAATAATGTTAGGCCTGAAATCAGACGATGTATGTATCAGCCATGAATCATATCCATTCTACATGTGAATTACAAACTGAATACACATCTTCAGGCGATTTCCCAATTTTGTAGAAAATCAGACACTTGCATACACCAAAAAAATTAACTAACACAAAATCTCGTCTAATTTTTGAAATAGGTCGCTATATAAATTAGCCCTACAATTTTCTCACTAACAGCCTAACCTGTAAATGTTAAATTCAATGTCATTGGATTATTTAATCTGACATCTGACAAGTGTTTCCAACTTGTGACTTTACTCGAGTGTCGTGCCAAGCAGTCCAAGCAGCAGCGGCATTGATAACAACAAAAGTATACCTAAAATAAATTTTACTATATATATATTTAATAAAAATTCAAAGTGATGCTTGACAAACTTCGTAAGTGGCCATACTATTGTGCTTAGTTTTTGGCTATAACTGCATTACCTTCTGCCATGGCGGCCCTAATCCCCCGTTGCCCAGAAACCGAATGGGATCTAGTGAAAAAGCGACAAGGGTACTTCAAACACAATTCAAATTTTGAATTTTATGCACCATTATTATATTTACCGTAGTGGCAAAGCGAAAGTTTCGCATGGAGAGCTGTGTGAATGGACCAGAGCTATGTATGAGTATGTAGGTGGTATACATATCTACGTGGGTATTTAGCTACCTGAGATTGAAAGGGAAGTGGAGTGCAAAATGTATAAATGTAATTTTATTTAATTACAACTGGGACTAAATACATTTAGGGAAGCATTAATGACATAAAAGTGTAGTAACGCGAAAAATTAACTATTATTTTTTTTTTTCTTGTCGAGTTTTATTTACTCTATTATGGACTACTACATTTTCCGCCAATTGAATACTAGAGCTGTGTTATAAATGTTTTAACGCAAATGAAGATGCTGTTTTCTGTTTGCGCGTCATTCTACTGTCAAGCAGACTACTTACGTAGAATATAGTCAATGCATTTAGTTGCGGAAGGCTGTATATTATGTAGTTAATGAACAAAATTATTATAAAATTAAAAAACATAATGTCGAATAAGTACTAACGTATTCTAGCAACACCAAATGCAATTTTAACAGGCGGGTATAGAAAAAACAGTGAAAAGTTGCTCATGAAACTAGCAAAAAATATATTATTAAATAATACATAATATAATAAAAGGACATTAATTAGCATTGTGAAAAAAACGTTAATAAAAAATGACAGCACTTTATTTTATCTGATTGTTTTGAGTTCTTTGAAAAAACTTTAAGACAAGCCTTTCATCAACTACCACGTTATCAATCTGGTTTCTTGTCTTTTGATCGGGAGATATCCAAGTTGCCTTGTGGATATCTGGTTACACCCACAACCATGTTTTTTGACTACGCGAAACTATGCAGTCTGAATCCTTTATCGGATGTGTTGTTGTGTAGACTGTATTTTAGACTTGTAGAATAGACCATTTCATTTTACCAATTTTTTCGAAAAGTCGTTGGGATAATATATTTTCTAATTCTACTTAAAAAAACAAAAATTTTGGTATATAAAACTTGAAAATTGATAGACGTTTAGGGGTCGCGCAAAATCGTTTAAGGTTTTTGGCTGCAAAAAGGCATGTTTCAAAAATACTGATTTACCTATATGATTAAAAGTTTTGATACGTTTGACCGATTTTAATCAGATTAGACTTATTTTAAAGGTAATAATATTTCACACATTTTCTGTGAAGACATCAAAACATTTTAAATTTTTAAATTTTAATTCAAAATTTAACTACTTTTGCCCATTAAAAAATTTTTTTTTTAGTTTTGGGTCTAATTTTTGTATATCTTTAAATGCACAACTGACAAACTTTTTCTAACGATACTTTTGATGTATGGCAGTACCATGCAAATGACATATGTTCAGCAGCAGCAATAATAATCAATAATGATAAAAATTAAACGAAAACTGTTAACTATGTATATTTTTAGTAAGGAAAATGATTTAGGTAATTAAGAAGAAGATTTTTTTCAAATTGGATACGATAACACCTTTTGTGTTCTTTTTGTATGTTTTATTGCGTTTTTAGATGACTTGTACTAATTAGTTTTGCTGGTTATTATCCTTCGTCAAAGTGTTGTCCACAGTTTTAATAAGCCCAATAGCAATCGTTGACAACGCTGATGTTTTTCACAATTTCTTTAATCCGTTTACAATTCTCGTTCTTGGGCCAATTTGACGGGTGGATAGCAAGAAAACTGCTGCCTACTCCAATAATATCGAAGAATTTCATAGTATTTTCTGAAATCATTTTTGTAACATTTCCTTCGCAATCTTGGTCACCAGGATGCTTTAATTCAGATGTAATTTTTATTAAAGTTCCTTCGGTATGCGTGGGGTCGAAAAGAAAAAAGCCGAACGCGATGTCACTTATATACCATAAATGCCACACAAAAGTTTTGAGTGCAACATTTGCTATCATTTCATTTGATTTGCGGTATTTTTTTAAGATTCTATCAACAAAATGTCGTTTAATGGGGCTTGTGTTGCAAGAGGACACTTAAAACAAGTTTTGAATGTAAATTTTGACCACAAAAATGTTGATCTGAATTAATCCATTTAGCTCATCACCAGCGAAATAGTAAAAATTTCAGCAACAATTAAAAATTCTATTCATTATGTTATACATCAAAAGTATCGTTAGGAAGTGTTTGTCAATTGTGCATTTAAAGATATACAAAAATTAGAGCCAAAACTAAAAAAAATAATTTTTTAATGGGCAAAAGTAGGTAAATTTTGAATTAAAATTTTAAAATTTTTAGGTTTCAAGGGTTCTTAAACTCAAACTACTATCTGAAATGTTTTGATGTCTTCACAGAAAATGTGTGAAATATTATTACCTTTAAAATAAGTCTATTCTGGTCAAAATCGGTCAAGCGTATCATAACTTTTAATCATACAAGTAAATCAGTATTTTTGAAACATGCCTTTTTGCAGCCAAAAACCTTAAACGATTTTGCGCGACCCCTAAACGTCGATCAATTTTCAAGTTTTATATACCAAAATTTTTGTTTTTTTAAGTAGAATTAGAAAATATATTATCCCAATGACTTTTCGAAAAAATTGGTAAAATGAAATGGTCTATTGTAGAGTTCCGGAAAGAACTAGTTCCAATGAACGATTCCATGTAGTCAACGGTTGGAACTAGTTCCACATATTCCGCACTTTTCGTTCCTTTTGCTTTTTTAGTTCCTTCTGATCTTTTCGTTTCTTTTGCTCTTTTCGTCCCTTCTGGTCTTTTCGTTCCTTTTGCTATTTTAAAAACAATCAAAACTTCAAAAAATATCAATCGAAAAATATTGAACGCGTGAACGAAGTGAGGAAAAGGAATAAGTGAACGAAACGGTCAAAAGGAACGAAAGGAACAGAAGGAACGAATTAGTTCCTTTTGATGAACGGAACTGAAAGGAGCGATTCACCAAAAGGAACTAGAAAGTCCAACTCTACTGCATTTTTCGACTGTTGAACTAAGAGCATCTTCCTTCCAATTTCAGCATTAAAATCTCCCAGAACAATTTTAATTTCATTTGCAGGGCAGCGGTGATATATCTTCCCCACGGCCCTGATAGAATGCATCTTTAATGTCATCGTCTTTGCCTTTCATCGGGGCGTGTACACAAATCAGCGTAATGTAAAATTATTTCGCCCGGATGCGAATAGTGGCTATTCGGTCACTTACAGGGTTAAACCGCGAGACCAGGTGTCGAAGTTTCTTGCCGACTATGAAACCACATCCAAATTCGTCTCTTTCTGCATGGCAGCTGTAACAGATGTCACAGTTCTTTCGACGAGAGCATCCCTGTTACGTCCATCTCATTTCCTGTATGGCGGTGATGTTAGCCTTGTATTTGTCGAGGACATCCGCCAGTTGGATAGAGGCACCATCTCTGTATAGAGTTCGGACATTCCAAGTGCATATCCTTTAATCATGGTCCTTATATCGTCTGTGGGAGGCGTCAACATTTGGGGGGTTCTTGTTTTTTTATTCTCCGTGTTTTCGTAATAAATTTTGTTTAAGGAGAGTGGCTTATTAGGCCACCCCGCCCGATCCTAGTTCTGTTACATACTTCGCATAGCTTCGGCATAGCCGACTATAATTATCTTACTAGTATTATGATCAAACAAACATACGTTTTTTTTAGTTAAATGGGTAAGTGCACTCAAATTTTAAATAAATTTTCACATCAGCGCCACCTATCGGTTTAATTTATACGTACAACTTTTTCTCATGAAACATTCTGAGTTACTGCTTAATTGGTCAACCCATTCGAATTTTTGATACAAATCGACCTCAACTTTACCTACCGGATCCAAACTACATATAAACTTTACTAAGCTCCAAGCAAAACTATGGTGTAAATATGACTTCTGTAGCTTTAATCGTTAAGAACATGTGTTCGATTACAAAACTATTTTGATTAACTGTATTCAATTCCTTTTATTCCATCTCGTGGTGCCAAAACAAATGAAATCTTAGGAACAGTTTTATATATTAAAGAAGCGTATTGTTATATTTAAAAAAAAAAATTGTTTTGCCCTTTTTATTTCTGTCTAAAAACAGAACGAAGCGATGTGGTTCAGGCCCCTTTTATAAGTGTCACATTTGTTGATACATAAAAAAAAATTTTAATTGAATAACAAAGCTGAAATAATTTTATATAGCATATTAAAAACTATATCAAGGATAAAAATCCGCACATATGACTTGAGTTTGTAGCACAAAAGCTTACTTGTTTTAAGAGGATATGAAATTTCAAATTGTAGTGTAAATCTTTATTTTAATTTAGGATATAATATCTAAATCCTCTGCGGTCTATTTTCTATATTTTTAGTATAATTATAAAATAATAATTACTCAAGCATTACATAACGAAAAACGAGCAAATTATATGCTATATGGCCTAATGTTCTTCTTGCTGCTGCTACTAGCATATGGTCTAGTGTTACCTGTTTTCCATTGCAGATCAGCAAAGCGCTTAAGTCATTGTCTCTGTTCTATGACATTAAAACCAGTACAGAAATTTCAGTCAGTTAAACTGACTGATAAATACCATCACCCAATATAATATATTGTTTAAGTCTTGAGTTATTGAAAATAATCGATTTGTAATTAAAACCAGTTAGAAAGTTTCAGTCGGGCAACCCGACTTACATTTACCCTTACCCTCAGTAAAACAAATAATTTTCTATTATATCGATATTATTACTCGATTTCTAAAGTGGGCGGAGTGGTACATTTGTATGGTAGGTACGAGAAGGGGTGTGGTTAGGCTTCCAGATTTATTCTCCATTACTTTATCCTGTTATAGTTTTACTAATTACAGAATTTGGGCACGATTGCCTTGGGTGTACTGATATTATTAGTACATCCCTAAAGTGGGCGGAAAGGTACATTTGTATGGGAGGTACCATAAGGGGCGTGTCTAGACTTCCAATTTTTTCTCCAAAACTTTGTCCTGTTATAATATAACAAAATACAGAATTTGGGCACGATCGTGTTGAGTGTATTGATATTATTACCCTATTTCTAAAGTGGGCGGAGTGGTACATTTGTATGGGAGGTACCAGAAGGGGCGTGTCTAGACTTCCAGATTTTTTCTCCAAAACTTTATCCTGCTTAAACTTTACCAAATACAGAATTTGGGCACGATCGCGTTAGGTCTTTTAATAATATTAATCGATTTCTAAAGTGGGCGGTACCAGATGGGGCGTGAATAGACTTCCAATTTTTTTCTCTAAAACTTTATCTTGTTATAGCTTTACTCAAAATAGAATTTGGGTACGATCACGTTTAATTTATTGATATTATTTCTCCATCTCTATAGTGGGCGGAAAGGTAGATTTGTATGGGAGGTACCAGAAGGGGCGTGGCTAGGCTTTCAAAATTTTTTCCAAAACTTTATCCTGTTATAGCTTTACTAAATACAGAATTTGGGGACGATCCCTTAAGGTGTATTGATATTATTACTCGATTTCTAAAGTGGGCGGAATGATGTATTTGTATGGGAGGTACCAGAAGGGGCGGGGCCATGTAGCCCATTTGCAATACCGTAAGTAGTTTTGAGAAAATAATAACTCGTGCAAGATTTCAAAACATTTGGTTGCGTCTTTCGAAAGTTATCGTGCGATCCAGCCGGACAGCCACCCGACAGACAGACAGACAGACAGACGGACATGGCTCAAACGACTTAAAAAGTCATGAATCGAATTTGGTTCAAAGAAACCTAGGGTCTAAAGTGACTCCTTCTATGTGTTACACTTTTGGGTCGTATCAAATGATATATACCTTCATCCCTACGGGTGATGGTATAAAAACAAGAATGTACTCTTTTATCTATGTGTATGTTATAACTGTTATTTCAGCGTATATAACTCTCTAGTCATATTTATGCATCTCCGCTAATAAAGCTCTATGGCCAAGTACAGCATTTGCATTTCACTACAACAGTATTCTTAGTAGAGGGATGCTAATGGTGTGTTTGCGGTTAAGTATGCTTCATCATCCTCTATCGCCTGTGCTTGCTTAAATTTGTTCACACACAAAAGAAAGCTTATAGTTGTGCAGAAACAAAGGGAATATAAACATATGAATATTTCCATATGAATATAAGTTATAAATGTTAAAATAAAGCACACAGAAAAATAAAAAAATAAAACCGTGTATCTCTCTCACACACACACACACACAGTTACACAAGAGCATTAAGATCCACTTAACAAATTGCAGCAGTTTCACAATAGCGGTGGGATTTTGACTTCTTAAAGTCATACATATATTTACATAACTGAAACATTATATTTCTTTATACATGTATATACATTTTGGTATATACACATATATTTCGTATCTGAGTGGATACATATGCATATGCTCATATACAATTGCGTATGTGTAAATGTATAACTTGGTATATTGTATATGTAACTAAATAGCAACAACAGCAAAAACAACAGAGAAAAAACAATGCTCTCAAACAAGTGGATGTATACAATTCATTATTTTTAACCGAGTGTTGGTTGTTTTTATGTTAAGTTGTCATAAGTACTTTATTGTCTTGTGAAGTGATGGGAACTTGGGACAGCGACAACAACAACAACAACAACAAAACGAGTACAAACAATTTGTATTACGTGAATGATGCTTTATGCATGAGGTGTATAAGCAAATAAAAATATATACAGTATATAAATATATTCATAAAATATATAAATATATATAAAACTTAAACATTACGACCTATTTACATAAAACACACAGAATAGGGGAAATACCCATTAGTAATTACTCAGCTAATGGAAGAGATAATGACAACTCATAGAAGAACTTAATTAGAATCATTTCCGGTACTACTTTATTTACTTTTAGTGCCGTATGTGATATAAAATACACACCGCATGCAATATTTCGCTTACATTATAAAGTGTTGGTGTCTAAAATTCGTTTATTGTTCTCACAGTGAACTCATTGATTTCCTAGAATTGTCCAACTAAAATTAAATTAGCACCTGTGCACAAAGTGCCACTTTGGCGTATCAGAGTATATGGAGTAAAAGCTAAAAACCAGCACAGCAAATTGCAGTATGATCAAAGTACAACAAAAAAATAAATCGACAGATATTATATCAGAGGAAAATAAAATTGGTATCTGGATCAGTAAAATTGCATTTAATTCTGGATATTGCTTTACATTTGCTTTTTTACGTTTTAACGCACACTGAGGTTTTCGATACCAAAAATGTGAATTTTTAGCAAAATTTAATTTAGGAGAATCGAAAAAAAAATTTTTTTTTAAAAATTGTGTTATTGTTTCACTGTATATTTTTGATGTCAGAGTTATACAATGTATTCCTTCCCAAAAAAAAAATCCAGACTTTAGGTAGTAACACTGCGTTCTCAGTTTATCGCCAGAACGTCAGGATTATTTTTAAAAAAAAAGTAAATGAAATATTTCCACGAACCATATGATAACGATATGGATATCAAATGAAAGGTAAGAATCTCAGCAATGCAAACAAATAACAAAGATTAAAGGATCTGGACCAAAAATTTCAAAAAAGATTAATTTTCTAGACAACCATCTTGACTTTTTTCCCGACAATTTGTAAAATTTCAGTGATGAGCATGGTGGGCGCATTCATCAAGAAATCGCGAAGATTGAAAATCCATTTGAAAGTGAAAGTGCATGATATATGATGGAAGAATATTGTTGGACAATATGTCTTGCACAGACGATCAGCATAAGCGGTAAAGTCGACGTTTACATTTTTTTAATTTTATTCAATTTTTTTTTTTAATATACATACAATATATTGAAACAGGATTAACGTTTTTTTTCTTTTTTACTAAACTAGTAGAGCTATATTAATAAAATGTGCATATAACTTCTTCCAGATATATTTTTTCAGAAAAAATTATTTAAATTATCATTGGAGAGCTATTATCATTATTAAAGCTTTAAAAATTTAAAAGGACATATTTGAAATTTTTGGTCCAGATCCATTAATACCTGTTATTTTTTTGCATTGCTGAGATTCTTACCTTTCATTTGATACCCATATCGTTATCATATGATTCGTGAGAATATTTGATTTAATTTTTTGAAAGTGGTGCATCCTTTCAAACTTTGAAGTCCTTTTAAAAATATTCCTGACGTTCTGGCGATAAACTGAGAACGCAGTTTTACTACATAAGGTCTCAAGTTTCACGTATATATGGTCTTTATCTAGTGTGAAAACCACTGTTGCGCGGTATAATCAACCTCTAAATAAAAAACCAGAACACTTGTTGACGATCTTTGCATAACGAACTAGGACTATGATTGGATACTGGAATGTTAGAACGCTCAGAGACGGCGATAACATCGCCACCGGTTTAAACGCCAGGTATTTGCAAGTAGAACGTGAAATTTTGCGGTACGGCCTTGCCATTCTCTGTTTAAGTGAAATTCGATGGACTGGCTCTGGTGAGTATTCGTCTCCAAGCTCACAGTCGGTCATGCTATATTCTGGAAAGGAAACAAAAAGCAATCACCAATCACGCGTCGGAATAATGTTGTCAACATATGCACGTAACAGCCTCATAAATTGGAAGCCTGTATCGGACCGACTTATTCTTACCCGTTTTGTATCTAAGGTTAGAAATATCTCTCTGATACAGTGTTATGCCCCAACCGAAGCTGCCACAGACGATGTGAAAAACGCGTTCTACAGTCAGCTGAATGCAACGTATGACGATATTCCACGAAGTGATATCGTAATAGTCATGGGAGACCTGAACGCCAAGGTCGGTTCTGACGATGAATTGCTGAAGCATGTAATTGGCAAGCTTGGGCTTGGTACACGGAATGACAACGGTGAACGGTTTATTGACTTTTGCAATGCTACAAATTTAGTTATCGGTGGCACTCTTTTTACCCATAAAGATTGTCACATGGTAACGTGGCTGTCTCCCGACAGGCATAACACCGCGAACCAAATTGACCACTGCGCCATCAGACATCAACCGTTTTAAAAAAATTCCTGATTGATGTACGTAGTAAACGAGGTGCGGATATTGGCCAATCTCGAGACCACTACCTAGTAGTAGCCAAATGTACCGCAGCCATACAAAACAACAGACAGAACCTCCGACCCAGGAAATACGATGTTTGGTAGATTACGAAATATGAACGCCCGAAACAACTTTACCTCCCAACTCCGACAGACGATGAATACCGCCGGAAATGTACTCCCTGCTTCCATTGATTCGAAATGGTACCATCTTAAAAACACAATACGGTCATGTGCAGATAAGTCAATCGGACCAACCTCCAAAGGAAGAAAAGATTGGATGTCTGAGGCTACTTGGAGTTCAATTGCAGAACGCAAAGAGCTGAAAGATAAATTCAATGCTTCTAAGAACTCCGAAGAGAAGAATTTTCTAGAAAATAAGTATAATGAATGCCATAAAACGGTACAGCGTGCAGTGCTTAGGGACAAACGAAGAAGTATAGATTGTCTCGCTGAAAATGCCGCAAATTCTGGCGACACTCGCACAGTTTTCCATGTCACCAAAAAAACTCGCGCAACGCAAATTGCACACTGAACATCCCATCCGAGATCTGACTGGAATACTTCTCAGCACCGACCAAGAACAACTGCAAAGGTGGAAAGAACATTTTTCCATAGTCTAAAATAACATAATAGACCCTGCAGCTGAACTACCTATACCTGCAAGTTCAATAAATACCACAAACTATAGAATTGGAACCTCACCACCTAGTTTAACCGAAATTATAGCAGCGATAAAACAACTTCCGGACGGTAAAGCCGCCGGCACAGATTGTATCCCTGCTGAAATATAAAAGTGTGATCCAACACTCACTGCAGAGCTATAACACCCACTCATAACGGAATCATGGGAAACTGAGTCCTTCGCTGAAGAATGGAAAGATGGGATAATTGTCAAAATTGCAAAAAAGGAGTCTTGAAAAATTGTAACAACTGGCGGGGAATTTGTATTCTCCCAACGATAGCAAAGCTAATGGCAAAAATAATAAAAAAAGGTCGTCGGCGTGGAAGACCACGTATAACATAACGACGCTCCACCGAAAGCGGAATGAGTAACATAGGCGTATCCTGGAACCAATTAAGATCGATTGCACAAAACCGTGTCCAATGGCGGACGGCTGTAACTGACGCCCAATGCTCCAATGGGAGTTAGAGGAACACATATATGTTACCTTTAATTTGAGACCAATTCTGCTCAAATCATTGGACACGTTAACAAATTATTCGCCGATAAGGTGATGCATCTCATAAACAATTCGTTCAAAAGTTCAAAAATGCAAAAATTCATATGTTGAAAACTTATCATAGAAAAAAATTTGTAATCTCATATTCGTGTTAAGAAGGCCGAAATCTACAGAAACCAGTAAGAAAGTTTCAGTCGAGAAACCTGACTTATATACCCCACCCTCAGTAAGCCATACAATTTTCTAGTATCGCCTTGGGTGTATTGATGTTATTGCTCCATCTCTAAAGTGGGCGGTAATGGTACATTTGTATGGGAGTTCACAGAACGGACATGGCTGGACTTCCAATTTTTTTTTCCAAAACTTTATCTTGTTATGCTTTTACTAAATTCAGAATTTGGGTACGATCGCTTTGGGTGTATTGATATCATTACTCGATTTCTAAAGTGTGCAGAAAGATATATTTGTATGGAACGTACCAGAAGGGGCGTGGTCATGAACAACATTTGCAATACCGTTAGTAGTTTTGCGGAAATATTAACTTGTGCAGCAGGACAGCCAGATAGACGGACGAACATGGCACAATCGATATATATCCTCCCGTAGAGTGAGAGAGACCCATCAGTTTTTATTACATCAATCGTGTCAACAAAATTAATGTAAAATAGCACAATCATACGGCAAAACCACAATTTTTGTTAGAAAATAAAAGATCGAGTGGATCAACAAATAAAAAACTTTAAAGAGTCTGTCATTAATTATGAAGAGAAGCACTTAAAAATTAATCAATAATCAAAAATAAGGTTGATGAAAAATATGTAATGCTCCGACGGAAAATGCTAGTACTAAATACAAACCTTTAAATATTATACTTCCATTGTGTTCTACGGCCCAATTAACTTGGGGTGTCCCGGTGTTTTTCTGTGTCATTTCGAAAGTTTAAATTTTACTTCTAGTGTAATTATCATTATTTATTGAGTTCACACGTTGCATATCTATTCATATAACTAATATTATAAATAGTAGCTAGCTGGCCCGGCTGTTCTACCTTCAAAATTATTGATAAAATATTTCGTATAGTTTTAGTCTAAATATTAAATAGACAATTAAAAAACATCAAACCGGAAAATTTTCATACTTAGATACCAGAACTGGAGACGAAAAAAATGTCCAAAGTCGAGGGCAAATATTAAAGATCACCTAGAGACAACTTGAAAAACAAAATTTATTTTCCTCCCCATCCCACAAAAAACAGCCAAAGTCGTTTTTTATCGCTTCTTTTATGTTTGTGTCTCAATCGTAACATGCAACATGACATCGCTGTATAGGTCTCGACAAGTACTACATCTGTCCTATAGATGTCGCTAAAGTACAACATCTTTTTGTAATGATGGCCTCATTTAAAGCAGTTTCTACCCCTAAAATTTACAAATATTTTTCTCTACGATTAAAGCCATTTAAAACCAATAATATTTTGCTTTGGAAGTATAAAGTTTTATTTAAAAACAAAAAAGTTCCGTATGACAAGATGTAATTAAAGAATTAACAGAAATATTTTTCTTGTTGTTTAAAAAATTCTAAATTATTGCGAGCGGATTAAGATAATCAACGTCACTAATATTCAAGCAACGAAATTATGAAGATACCAGGTAAGACAATTTTGCTGTATCTCGTTTTGTTGTGAATTTATGACCATTTTAAGCTGTCAGTAACGTCACCGGATTTTGGAAGTGTGTTTTGAGGTTACTGAACGGTTGTGTAAAAATTAGCGAATTAAAAATTGTTTATGTTTATAATTGCCCAGTATTTAAAAAAGGAAGACTGAAAGATGATTTTTATCCAAAAGGTGGGCTTTAATTTTATGTTTTAATCACGTAATCGCCATAAAAGCAGTGTCAGTAACGTCACACGTACGAATTTCGGTAGGATTTTCGGGTCTTTTTCCTCTTGAGTTAATTGAGGGACCCTAAACGACCAAAAATCATCATCTGTTAAATAGAAACACATTATTATCGGAAAAAACAAAGGTCGTTAATAATTCAGACTCATTATTTTTTGCAAAATTAAAGCATCGCTTCTGATGAAGTTTTTTTAACGTAAATAAACATAAAATATCACAAAAAAAGCTATCTTAATTGTATCCCTGCTGAGCTGCTATTTCGTCCCCATTGGTACGTATTTGGCGCGAAGACGAAATGTCACGAATGTTTTTTGCATTTGCGAAAATTGTGGCCGTATCCAAAATGGTGTTTATTTTTTAAACTCTTCTTCAGCAACTTCCGCAACTAATATTTGCGATTGTGTATATTGAAACGCCTCAACGAATTACCGTTCACTGTTTACTATGCAGTGACGAGCTTTTTCCTTTTGTACTCGTCGTATTTGTTGCTTTCTTTTAGCTTTTTAACATAACGCTTGTCTCTTTTTGCACCAGGAGTCTAGCAATTAAATACCAAATTGTTAAACAAAAAAGTAAAAAAAATAAAATTAAAATATTACGTGAGTAACGTCACACAATCTGTTTTTGCAAAAATGCCCTGCTATGTGCTTATAATGCTTCATTTAAGCATTGATTATGAAAGTCCTTCATAAATACTCAAAAAAAAAATCAGCTCATCCAACCTCTTTTATAATTAGTTAATGCAGTTAAAAAACATTTTATAAAAATTTGTCAGTAACGTCACCTTTTTTTTGCTGCTGATTACTTTAAGCCTTAATTGGTCCAAACCCCAAGCTTTGTACACAAATTTGCTTGTTTATTAATAGTTTGATTTGTATTCCATCCAAAAAAAAGTAATCATCTGTCTAAAGTATACAAAAATAAAAACACAATCTATGTGGTTTCATTTTGCGTGGCCTTGCCGATATATAGATATACAGAATTATATGGGAGTATGTATATGTCTTTAAAATGCCATACCTCCGGAACGACTAGCACGATATCGTGCATACTTCACGTAAAGCATATACAGACCATTCTCAACTAAACTGAAATTTTGGCAGAAATCGTTCGAAAAGTTTTTACATTTATGATATTATAGAAATCGCAATTATGTTGCAAAGATTTTTGAGCAAACTACTCTACAGAGGGAGTAATGAACATTGCCCTAATTCTAAACAAAACTTTCTTTGTCTCAAAATCAAATTGAAGAGGATGGAATATACCTATGTATCTGTTTTTTTGTCTTTGTCTCTCTATAGACAAATTTGAAACAAACAATTGTTCATCTACATATAAAAGTTTGAGTAATTATGTTGTTTTTTTTTTATACAAATAATTTGGTCTTACCTTTAAGTTTTTGGTTATGTTGTCTTCATAACAGAGATATACCAAGCAAACGGAACCGTTGTTCCACCGAACGAACAATCGTTGAATTGTTAACCCGTAAACCGAACAAACACACACACAACACAACAAACCGAAGCCAACATCATAAATTGCAACAAAATAACATTTGTTACAACAAAAAGTATTATTATTTAATAACCGACGCTTCCTGCACACATTTACCGTATAACCGTGACAAACTTCGGCGGTAGACACCGACCTACCGACCTTGTTGCAATTTTCTCTTTATTTTACTGTACAAAAGTTTAAACAACTCTTTTCCTTTACATTTATAACACTTTTACATGAATTTAAAAAAAAAAATTAGGCAACTTTCTCATTTATGTTGGCTTTTGCAGAAGACTTCTTGTTATACAACAACCACGCACCACATAGAATACAAAACTAATTAAAACAAATCTCAGTGAATGCACTGAGAACATATGCAAATTGTGTCTCTCTCACTATACTGAGAGGCTGATATAAAAAAACTGGTAGGCGGTTGAATAACAGTTGATCATTTTATAAATAAATGGTAGTGAGCTCTGTAGTAGCCACAGTTAAGAGTAGTACGGACCATGCATAAATACTTGTGATTGTGTATTCTCTGTACGTAACTGAGAAACTGCAAATCGATCACCGCCACCTATATGTCAATATAGTCGTATACCACTCCTGACTTTGCCAATCAGTGCTGCCAGTTCAGCATTTTTATGCTTTTTTTTGCACTTTTTTTTGGTCGCTGCACTTTAATTTTAAATTTAAGTACTAAATACTGTTTAGCATAATTTTTCAGAATTTCTTAATTACTTACTATGTATTGGTTTTAGCATATTGTTTCAGCGAATTCCAATTTTTCTATCATTTTTTATCTTTTATTGATCATATAACATATTTAACTTAATTTCTCTTTGCACCCCATGAATGAGGTATGGGATAGCTTCTCGCGTTGTTGTGAATTAACACGCTTTCTATTTTTAGATTCACAACTAACGGCACCTACTTATTTATCGACGAATGCGAACGTCACTGTTTTGAGAAGCTCTTACTAGACACGACGATTGAATCGACGCTTAATACTGCGAAGTTGCTGTCAAACAACATTCGAGGGGAGCCGACAATGAAAGAAAATTTTATTTATTTTTTTCTTTTAAGATGACTGGAGCCAGGTTTGAACCTGCGATCTCCCGCATGGTAGTCGCGTGTTCTAACCAATATGCCACGGCCGGTCCCATATAACATATATTATTACAAAAATTACAAAATGACACAGAAAAATGCCGAGACACCCCAACTTAATTTTGTGCCGTAGAACAGATTGGTATACTCCGTTTTTATACCATCACCCTTAGGGATGAGGGTATATATCATTTGATACGAAAAAAAGTGTAACGCATTAAAGGAGACGAGTTAGACCCCAAGTATCTTAAGACCAAATTCGTTTCAGAACTTTTTAAGAAGAATGAGCTATGTCCGTCTGTCTGGCTGGCTGGCTGGCTGGATGGCTGGTCAGCAAGATAACTCGAGTAAACCTTAACGGATCGGTATGAAAATTTACCAGTATCAATATTTTTCAAAACGAACTTATGGGATTGTAAATGGGCTGAATAGCCCCACCCCTTCTGGTACCTCCCATACAAAATTACCTATTTTTGGAAAATTATTATTTCTTCCATAACTTCCAAACGGACAACCGGAGGATGTTTGAATTTGGTCAGTTTATTTATCTTGCAAAAGTAGACAAACCCTAAGAAAACCGAAACCTTTGCCTCACCCATTCTGGTACCTCCCATACACATGACCGAATTGACCTTTATAGTTTTACATACATATCTTTTTTGCAAGTAAACTGAGATCACTCAAATTTTGCGTATGATGTTTGCTTATAAATATTAGACTCAGATATGAATATGGACTATATCGGTTCACGCCTTCTGGTACCTCCCATACAAAATGACCTATTTTTGGAAATTATATATTTCTCCAATAACTTCAAAACAGCCACTTGGGGTGTTATGAACTTTGGTCGATAAATTAATGTTGTGATAGGAGGCGAAACCTCAGAAAGCCTAACTATTTGACACACCCCTTCTGGTACCTCCCATACACATGACCGAATTGACCTTTATAGTTTTACATACATATCTTTTTTGCAAGTAAACTGAGATCACTCAAATTTTGCGTATGATGTTTGCTTATAAATATTAGACTCAGATATGAATATGGACTATATCGGTTCACGCCTTCTGGTACCTCCCATACAAAATGACCTATTTTTGGAAATTATATATTTCTCCAATAACTTCAAAACAGCCACTTGGGGTGTTATGAACTTTGGTCGATAAATTAATGTTGTGATAGGAGGCGAAACCTCAGAAAGCCTAACTATTTGACACACCCCTTCTGGTACCTCCCATACAAATGACCGGATTGACCCTTATAGTTTTACATACATATCTTTTGTGCAAGTAAACTGAGATCACTCAAATTTTGCGTATGATGTTTGCTTATAAATATTAGAGTCAGGTAAGAATATGGACTATATCAGTTCACGACTTCTGGTACCTTCTATACAAAATGACCTATTTTTGGAAATTATATATTTCTCCAATAACTTCAAAACAGTCACTTGGGGGGTTATGAACATTGGTCGATAAAATTATGTTGTGATAGGAGGCGAAACCTCAGAGAGCCTAACTATTTGACACA
This sequence comes from Muscina levida, assembly GCA_964034835.1. Lineage (NCBI taxonomy): Eukaryota > Metazoa > Arthropoda > Insecta > Diptera > Muscidae > Muscina > Muscina levida. Next base: position 82,514,311 of record OZ035882.1, read on the forward strand.
CCCCTTCTGGTACCTCCCATACAAATGACCGAATTGACCCTTTTAGTTTTACATACATATCTTTTTTGTAAGTGAACGGAGATCACTCAAATTTTGCATATGAAGTGCGCTTATGAAAATTAGGCTCAGGAATGAACATGGACTATATCGATTTACGTCTTGCGGTACCTCCCATACAAAATTACCTATTTTTGGAACATTAATATTTCCCCATAACTTCCAAACCGGCACCTGGGGGACAATCAGATTTAGTCAGTTAATTTATCTTGTAATAGGAGGCATAACCTCAGAAAACCTAACAATTTGACACACCCCTTCTGGTACCTACCGTACAAATGACCGAATTTACCCCCATAGGATTACATACATATCTTTTTTACAAGTACACTGAATTCAGCCAGAAATTGCGTACGTTGTACGCTCATGAAAATTTGACTCTTTAATGAATAGGGACTTTATCGGTAGACCTCTTCTGGTACCTCCTATACAAATTGACCAATTTTTATAAATTAAACGTTAATTTACAAAAATCTTCGGACACTTTGAGCTGCCCCTAACGATACCTCGTAAACAAATAAGTCAAACTTTTACGGTTTTGCTACATGTCTTTAGACCATTGGTATTATGTTCCGAAAGTCTTAGCTACAACCGTTTACGCCCTAAAGCAAGCATATACCTAATAATGCATAAGTAATTTTTTTAATATCAAATCAGTTAATTTCAATAACTCAAGACTTACACAATATCTTATAGTGGGTGATGGTATTTATCAGTCAGTTTATCTGACTGAAATTTCTGTACTGGTTTTAAAAACAATTATTGCCTACGGCGCTGTTTATCTCAACAAATCCAATATACAACTAATTTACAAAAAAAAAAGCATCTCAACCGTTACCACTCTAATTTAAAAAACATATAATAATTTAAAGGGATATATGAAAAAAAAAAATTCACAAAACAGATTTTTTGAAATATGTATTTTAAAAATTTTTCTTCAATTTTCCCACTTTTATCCTTTTTTTATCAATTTTCTACAAAACAAAACTTACAAAACAGCTGTTTTGAAATATTTTTAAAATTTTTCTTCAATTTTTCCACTTTTATCCTTTTTTTTATCAATTTTCTTTTTTCAAATATTTTTTTTGCACTTTTTCTTGACTTTTTTTTTAAATATTTCTTGAAATTGTTGTTTCCTTAATTTTTTTTAATTTTTTCTCAATTTTAATTTTTTAATTAAAAAAACCTAAATAATTTAAAAAAATTTAAAATTTTCACACATTTCTGATGACATTTTTCTATTTCCTTACATTTTTCTAATTTTCCATGATTTTTTCCCATTTTTTTTTAATTTTTTACGGGGTATTTCAGAAAAAAATATTTTTTCTCCTTTTTTTAAAAAAATTTTCAATTTATTTCCATTAATTTTTCTAACTATTTCCATGATTTTTTCACATTTTTTAAATTTTTTTTTTTGTATATCTCGAAAATTTAAATGGCTCTAACTTGGCCCAGGAGACCCGTAGGAACTTAAAAATACCACACATGGGGGGTTATCATAGAACCCAAGGCCCCTTTTTTTGGGCCCCAGGGCCCCGTGGGCCTTAGCGTCAACTTTGACCTTGATTTTCGTGTTTTAGGGCGTATCTGCGGGGAGTGGGTTTTTTTTTTTTGGGCTCCCGCACCATATTCTGCACTTTTGCCATTTCCAAAATCAACTTTTGTGGTTGTTTTGTATTTGTCGTTTGAAGCAATTTCAATAAGCAGTGCCGGCTTCGTTTTGAGGTAATTTAAGAAATCAACGCATTTGTACTTCATATTACATTTGACGGTCAGAATCGCCTTTAATGTTTGCACATCTAATCGGGTTTTGTCTGACGTCCAAGTGTTGTTTACTGCAGAGAAGATTCGCTCCACTGATGCTGAAGTTCCTGGCAAACATAAAATGCAACGATCGTGGCCATTTCTTTGAATTCGAGATCAGCGTTATTGAGATTAATAAATAAATATTTCCACCCACCGATCCACATTCGAAACATGGCCTTCTCTCCATTGCCTAATTTTGTCGCTCGTTTTTGATATATCTAAATTGGGTGTGCAAATATTGTATTCGCTTAACTTGTTCATAACGGCTTCGACTTCATTTCATTAGTATAAGAGCATTAAAATCAAAGCAGCCAAAATTTCCGAAAAAATCAGTGCGTAAAGCAGCCATCTCAATCGAATCGTATCCATTGTCAATAAGTGTTTGCTTTTCTGCTACTACAGCTGGGGATAAAAAATCTTCCTCTTGATGCATTTTTAGTGTTTCTTCGAGCTTATTTTTAAAGTAAACAATATTATTGCATGAATTCGCTGTTCGCCGTTTATATTTCTATTATGTATCGAAAAACAGTAATTTGAGGGAGAAAAGCAGTACGCAGTTTTTGATGTCGAAAACCAGTACAGTACTGCGAAAAACAGTACAGATACGAGTCTTATCCATAGGATAAGAATATTTAACATTCAATTCACCTGAATGATATTTCTGTACTGGTGCAAAATGTGCAAAGTTCAATACTCTTTTTAGGTTTTTTACGTTTTGCACTTTTTTTGTTTGTTTTCTTGTCGGTGCGTGGTAGTTGTGAAATATGTAAGTGATTTCCTAAAAAAAACCAATAGTAATGTGAAAGTAACATGAGATAAAAACAGTTAGATTGCGTAAAAGTGTAATTATTGTAATGTGGAACTATTTTTCGGTCGAAAATAGTAAACATTGGCCGGTAAAACATAGAGGAAATGCAAAACGATCATTTGGCCGGTGCTTCCTTCAAAATTATCTACGAGAAAAGATTACTACTTAGAAAAAGTGTCGGTAGTTAAACTGTTGCACAAAATTACTACTAAATGCTCGTGGACGTGGTGGTGAGAGTAATCTATAATTTTCCATTGTTTTGCTGCTGCCTGCAGACTGCAACCGGAGTCTTTTCTTTTTGTTTGCTTTGGTGCGTTGTGTTATGTGTGCATCTGTTTGATATACGGTTACTAACTTCAACGATTGTACAACAACGGTTCCCTTCACTCGCTAGATCTCTGTTATGATGACAACAAAAACAGTATGTAACACTAAGGTAAGATAAATATTCTATTTGAATTAAAAAAATGTATTAAGTGGGCATATAAGTGTATCAAATGATTTTAATACAATCAAGTCTGTTAAAAAATGTTTAGTGTACCTATTGTTTCTGTAGCAATATATGTCATCCTCTTCAATTAAGTTATCCAACAACGTGAAGTAATTATCAGAACCCTGAACCCTGATGCAATTCATTCCGTAGTTTAGTTCTCTTTTTGTGGAGAAGACATAAATAACAATCTGCATTTGTGTAGTGTCGTTTAAGTAGAAATGTGATCTAAAAAAAAAAACGGCAGTAAATTGTAACATTACATTAAAATACTAGGACAAACCTTAGGCATAATGGTATATATCATTTGATATGAGAAAATGTGTAACGCATTAAAAAAGACGAGTTAGACCCTAAGTATCGTTTAAGCGTCTGGCTTACTTCAGAATCTCTTTACCTCTCCTCTTCTGGTATCTCCTATACAAATTTACCACTCCGTTCAAATCGTGTAATAATATCAATATGGTAAAAAATTTTATGTCTATGTTTTGTAAGTATATTGAATTCAATCATATTTTGCGTACGATTGCTTATGATAATTTAACTCTGGAATGTAAATGGATTATTTCGGCTGACCCATTCTGGTACGTCCCATACAAAATGAAATTAGCTGGCCCGGCAGTCTTCGTCCTGCCTCCAAATTTTTGAAAAAATATGTTAAGTGTAGTTGAAATCTAATAACGATTGGTTTATTACTTTGACCTCTGAAATATTTCAATATGAAAGGCGACGTTTTTCCGGACAAATTTTGTACTTCATATATCTAAAAGATTATTTTATTATTTTAAGAATTGCTAAAATGGATCAGCAGTATCGTTCATGATTTGATGAAAATTTACTTATTGATAGGCATATATTCTAAAACAATTTTAGGCCGAATGACTGACATATAACATTCTCCGTTGGAGTAATCATAACACTTTGCTCCTTTTTATCTCAAGGAGTACGAATTTCCAAAAATCCCTTCATTTGGCTCAACAACCCTATTAAACGTTTGGTCTGGGTGACAGCAACAGTTTTTCCCATTTTCGGGTTTGTCCCCTAAAAGTTCGAGATGCGAAAAACCTCTTTGTGAAGCTCTCTTATTCTATAGGAAGTGCGCCGTTTGCGGTCTGGGTGACCATCTACAGCCCATCCCCAACTTTCAATGCAATTTTGGTCAAAATTTGGTTTAACCGTTTTCGCAATTAGTGGTGTCATCAAAATGGACATCTAATTTTATATATAAAGAGTTTTCAATAATTTTGATGTTAAAAAATGGTTATTTGTAATGTAATCAATGGTGACTAAATGACTTTCAAAAAATTAAGTGTATCATAAGCTAAACATCAGCAACTGGATCCAAACATATATCCAAAATTTTCTAATGTCAAAAAATGCATTCATTTAAAGTTTGAGTAAAATCGGACAATCGATATAAATTTTCGAAATAATTCACTTCCAGCCCACTCAACAGCGGGTCCATTTATACAACAAAAAATTACTCATTATATTATTTCTCCTAATTTTAGACAAATTGTTAATTCGTTAACATTTTCATTATAATTTCACCCTAGCGCCACCTACCCGGTTCATTTATACAAAAAGATATTTTCGCATGATTGCACATGCCATCTACCGGTTCCATTTGTACATAGAATGTTTTCTCATCATCACACGAATATCTATTCTGCATTTCAGTGAAATTTGTCCATCCATTAGAATTTCCGATATAAATACACACCAGCGCCATTTACCGCGTCGATTTGTACATACAATTGTTTTTCACGATCAAACAAAAATACATTCTGAATTTCAGTTAAATTGGTCCATTCGTTAAAATTTTGATTATAACTATTATAACGCCATCTACCGGGTCCATTTGTTCATACACATTTTTCTGATGATCAAACAAACATAGATTCTGAATATCAGTTAAATTGGTCCATTCGTTTAAATTTTGGTTATAAACCCACCCCAGCGCCACCTACCGGGTCCATTTGCACATAAAATGTTTCCTCATAATCAAATAAATATCCACTATAAATTTCAGTTAAAATGCTACATGCGTTAAAATTTTCGTTATATCTCCACCCAAGCGCCATCTGGAGTGGATTTTCTTTACGAACAATCTACGGAAAATTTATAGTCGAATAAAAAAAATCAGACAAATCGCTCCAGCCGTTCTCTAGTGATGGATTTACACACGTGGACCATTTCTAGATCTTCCCATATAATATACACATTTTTTGAAAATTCATATTTCTCCCCATTACTTCGGAATTGTAGAATATTTGAATTTTGTCCGTTTAATTACACTATAAATAAAATTTTAACTTTTTGTGCCAAAAAGTACTTAAAAAGTACCAGAATGTACTGCCAAAAAGTGCTTCAATTTTTTTTCTTTTAATACAGTTAAAATAATTTTGTAAACTCTATGTGGCTTTTATTGTACCTGATGGTACTCTTTTTGAGTCAAAAGGTATGTGTATTGTAACCGAAGGATAAAGTATTATTCTGATCATTTTGAAAACTTCTAGTCATTTGTAGAGGCTTTTAGAATTTTGCATTCAGAGGTATCCTGTGTCAACATAGTTGGTTCAGAACTCACTGAGCTATCAGACCATAAGTAGGGAAAAACCCGAAAATTCGGTTTTTGAACCATAATTTAAGTTTTTTTGATGGTGTTTGGAAACTTTGGTTAATAGATTTATACTGTACTCGACCTGAACCACACCACAAACTAGGTCACTCTCAAAATTCCTTAAATTTTTTCCATTGCTTAGCATTAAGTAATAAATAATATAGTGTAAAAAGGATTGACAAAATGTGTTTTCCTTAAATGATAAAAAGAAAATAAATAACCAACAAAATTTTTTCGTTGTTCAAATGTAACGGCTTCTGTAGCTTTTAAGATATCTGAGCTTTTATAAAATTTCTTCTTACATTAATTTCTGCTTCTGTTTGCATGCCTTTATTGTCTTGTCTTCTCTTTTTATATTTGAGTTAAATAAAATGGCTATCGCCTATAATTATGCGATGTAATTTATTATTTTCAATCCGGCTTATTAATGGATTTTATATTGTCATACTGCATATCGGCAATTTACTTATGTGGGAATCTTTTGATATTTAAGAAATGTCCAACACATAAAAAAATGCCAAAAGATGAATGTGAAAGTGTAATGCGTATTTCTTTATTGAAGTATTAACTTTTGACATCCTGTGGAGCAGATATTTCATGTAATTATAGTTTCTGACTACACGTGTGTAAATTAATCGGTTTATATTCTTAAACATTCAACGATATGAGTGTGCGAAAGTGGTCTGCTCTTGTGCTTTGTGTGCACCATGTACAATATGCAGAATATACGCACTTTTGCAGGGACAGAGAAAGTATTTTGTATTCATAAAGTAAGTATGGTAATAATTTGAGTTACACAAATTTTGATATGGATTGAAGCATGCTAAATTCAATGGTATATCTCAAATTGTAGAAGGTTTGGTGCGGCGAATATTTGTGTAGGCAGGATAAATCCAATTATTTCCCAACCGAAATAATAATAGCCAGTACGCAATTGTTCTACATAAAAATAAACATTTTTTGAACGAAATTTTGTTTTACTTCAGTAATTGGACAATTAGAATTTTGCGACCAGCATCAACACAAGTGACTGCTGTCGCTTTCGCCAAGTGCTAAATACCGCCGGCAATGTAAGATTAAACGCTAAGGCGTTTCCACGTAGTCTTCCCTCTTACCTTTCACTGTCACAACCAGACTGATAATTAAGCCTGCTGTGACTGCTCTTTGCCCAGAGGCTGAAAGTTACTGATTGTCACTCACTTGGGAGTGACCAGAATCGAATCCTTTGCGGCACTGTCCAAGCAGCTAACTACTTCCGATCTTAGACCAAGTATTCCCTGGGCAATGACTAAGCAACCGCTTAGAAGTTAGCTAGAGTTAGAAGGCGAAACGTTGAGTAACCTAATCGACATGCTACCACCGATGCGTCTTAGGAAGTAGGTAACAGAAGTTACTGAAGCTCAACAGAGGCTCTCCTAGTAGCTTTGGCAGCCCCAAGAAATTAGGATCGGTGGCCTAATAAGCCACTCTCCTTAAACAAAATTTATTACGAAAACACGGAGAATAAATAAAACAAGAACCCCCCAAATGTTGACGACCCCCGAAAATGATATAAGGACCATGATTTAAGGATATGCACCTGGAATGTCCGAACTCTTTATGTCCTCGACAAATACAAGGCTGACATAACCGCCATACAGGAAATGAGATGGACGAGACAGGGATGCACACGACGAAAGAACTGTGACATCTTTTACAGCTGCCATGCAGAAAGACACGAATTTGGATGTGGTTTCATAGTCGGCAAGAGACTTCGACACCTGGTCTTGCGGTTTAACCCTGTAAGTAACCGAATAGCCACCATTCGCAGCCGGGCGAAATATTTTTACACCACGCTGATTTGTGTACACGCCCCGACGGAAGATAAAGACGATGATATTAAAGATGCATTTTACGAGCGCCTAGAGGAAACATACGACCGCTGCCCTGGCCACGACATCAAAATTGTTCTGGGAGACTTTAAGGCAAAAATAGGAAGGGAAGATGTTCTTGGTCCATCGATCGGTAAATTCAGCCTGCATACCGACACGTCAGACAACGGGTTTAGGCTGGTTAGCTTCGCAGTGGGAAGGAACAATGTAGTGAGTGGAACCAGATTCCAGCGCAAAGATATTCACAAGGCAACTTGGCTATCCCCCGATCAAAGCACCAAAAATCAAATTGATCATGTGGTAATTGATGGCAGGTATGCATCTAGTACCATGGACGTGCGTGTGATCCGTGGTGCTAATATTGGCTTGGATCATTACCTGGTTGCAGCCAAGGTGCGCACAAGATTGAGCACGTAACCAAACACAAAGAAAGCTGGACATCGCGAAGCTGCAAACCCCTAAGACAGTTACTGCCTACTCCAACCAGCTCTCCCAACTTTTACGACACAACGCCTCTACTTCTGACGTTCCCGATAAACAATGGCAGCATATTGCGCATTACATGGCAACCGCCGCAACAACCGTGCTAGGATATGAAAAGCGGCGCTAAGACGACTCCTGGTACGATGAAGAATGTCGCAAAGCGTCTAAGGAACAGGATGCTGCAGGGCAACGCTACAGCCAATTGTGACCCGTGCTGTTAGGGAACGGCATAAGGAGAAAACAAAACGGGCGAGACAGCTATTTAGGAGAAAACACGTCAGATGAAGGAACCAGAGAACGAGGATATAGGCGATACAGGAATAGAGGTGAGGCCCGAAAATTTTACCAGAAAGAAAGAATAAATGGATACGGTAATGGCCTCCCCACCTGTAAGGACGGTGATGGAAATCTGGCCACGGATACCCAGAGTGTGCTGCACATATGGAGAGAACACTTCCAGCAACTGCTGGTTCCAGCGCACGTGAAGTTATCACGCCAATTGTCGACGACGGCTTAGATTGCCCACCACCAAGTCAAGCCGAGGTAAGAAGAGCAATATCGCGGCTAAAAAACAACAAAGCAGCCGGTGCCAACGGTCTGCCCGCAGAGCTCTTCAAGTTCGGTGGCGAGGAGCTGATAACGAGCATGCACCAGCTCCTGCGCACGGTTTGGCTTAAAGAGTGCATGCCCGACGATTGGAATGTAAGCGTATTATGTCCTGTGCTGAAAAAAAAGTTGATCCAAGTGTGTGCTCCAACTACCGCGGGATCATTTACCCATCGCTTATAAGGTCCTGTCGAGTGTGCTATGTGAAAGACTAAAGTCAGTGTTATCCAACCTGATCGGGCCTTATCAGTGTGGCTTTAGACCTGGAAAATCCACAACTAACCAGATTTTCACACTTCGGCAAATCCTGGAAAAGACCCAAGAGGAACAGATCGACACATACCATCTTTTCGTTAACTATAAAGCTGCCTTCGACGGCCCGATACGGCAGAAATTACTCGAAGCCATGGCTGAGTTTGGTATTCCAGCGAAGCTGATACATATTTGCGGAATGACGCTGACTGACACGAAGTCTTCAGTAAAGATTGGCAAGGACCTTACGGAGCCATTATAATATAATAATAATATTATAATATTTTTCCACGTGCGGAATATAATCCACTGGAATTGCATAGAAGTACCAGCTAAGTAAGTAAGTAAGTAAGTGACTGCTCTTTTATACCATTCTTAACGTGTTGGTGATCATACAATTTTAAAACATTTATGAAGATATGAAGAAAGTATGACAAGGATCAAACTATCACTCATCATTACAACAGAGCCTTGTTAAATAGTCACGCAAATTACATCGGCGGCAACGTTAAAACATAGTGATGAAAGAGAAGTAAGTTAAGTTGTTACAACAATCTCACTTCCTACACTAATACATACACACATAATAAATAGATCAGAAGATGTAAAAACAAGAAACAAAATAGCAATACTTACAACAGTTACATCTAAGTTATTTAAGATAATTATAATGTTAAATGATAATTATGATTCAATGACGTTAATGACGTTTATGATAATAATGATGTTATTGATAATAATGGTTCAATGAAGTTAATGATAACAAAGATTTCAAATAAGTAATGTAAAAGTACATATAACACATAACATAAAGCTGCATCGCTACAAAATTTAAATTTCAGGCAAAGTAGTAGTTCGCGTTACGATTTTAATGATTTGTTTTGTTGTTTTGTGAACGAAATTTCTGCTTAGCATTTAGTGAAATATTTTTGAATTGTGAATAAAGTACATAACCAGCAGCCAATATTAGACTGTAAATTGGGCCATATACAATAAAGATGTCCAAGTAGCTTTTTGGCTTTGTCAATGCCGCTTGTTCAAGTTGTCTTCCAACTTGTGGTTGCTACGTTTCCTTGATGCTTTTGTTAAAAACATTGATCAAGTGAACTCTTGATTTTGTTAATAAGTTAATAAGTGTTAAAAACTGGCATAGTGCATGTTGTAAGTCTGGTCAAGTACAACATGAATTTGTATTCCAAATTTTCACAACAACTCCAAAATCTTGACTTTCGGTGCAAAAACCAATTTTTCGAGCTGATATCTCAGTCAGTTCTGACACAATTTTTAATTTACTAAGAGTTATGCCACTCCCCAATTCCCTAAATTTTTTCCATTTAGTTGCAGTTTGTAATTATTGACTTTTCCTACTTTTAAATTGCCGTAAGTTTTCATAGTGCTGGACCACCGCATCTCGATTCATTGTGCCTTAATCAAATTTTGTCACTAAGGTAATTTCTATAGAATATATGAATAAATAAACTTGCCCTTTTATATGTATATATGGGCAAAGTGCCATTTAAAACACGGGTTCCCTGCAATCCTTTTGTCTGTATGAATCATCTCCCTATTATAGCAATATTTGTTGCAGATATATGTTCGAGGCACACTGCGGGGCCCTTACGAACATTATCAAAAATTTGGAATTGCTGCTGGCAATACATAAAAAGTTTATTCTTTTTAAATTTTCGTATGTAAATTCCCATTTGTAGTAGTGTATTTTTTTGTGTAGGTATTTTCATGAATTATATTGTACACACTTTATTATGAATGTGTGTGTGCGTGTGCATTTATAAATATTAATATTCAGATCTTTTAAATGGGATAGCTGCGCAGCAACAGTCAGCAAAAACAGACCAATGTCATCATCGTCATCATTAAATGTGTGCATCGAACGTATGAAATTGAGAACAGATATCACTCATACGTACCAGTGCACTCGCGTAAACAAATGCACTATTTTTATGTATTTGAGTGCAGATTAGGGTGGCAATTAGTTGTTTGAAATAGATAAATGTAGGAATAATAATGATGTCGGAAAGAGATGTTAAAGCAGTTTGTGTGAGATGTATAACATTTCAGGGAATCTGATTACTTTTAGATTTGTCTTATTCAATTCTAATGCCATAGATATTGGTATTCCAGGTAACTCTTTACAAAATATCTGCAAAATCAGAAAGTCTGACACTCTTCTCTTTGGCAGTACAAAATTTAATAAAATGAAGTTGTATTGCAAGTAACTAGTTTTATAACCATTTATACAAATTATGAAGGGCATTTGAGCTACGTCACAGCCTAAGGTAATTACCTTACTAGTTTGGATTAGTCAGAAATTGTACCATATGAAGAATTGAACCGCAGGCCTTTCAGAAGGTCTTAAAGACGCATACATACTGTTTTGAAAAGCCTTTCGGGTTGGTCTATATTAAAGACTCATAATATTGTGCTGTGGATCTAAAAATACTTAACTTAATTTCCCTTTACTCCCCATGAATGAGGTATGGAATAGCTTCTCGCGTTGTTGTGAATTAACACGCTTCCTATTTTTAGATTCACAACTAACGGCACCTACTTGTTTATCGACGAATGCGAACGTCACTGTTTGAGAAGCTCTTACTAGTCATGCCGATTGACTCGACACTAATACTGCAAAATTGCTGTCGACAACATTCGAGGGCAGCCGACAATGAAAGAAAATTTTTCTTTTAAGATGACTGGAGCCAGGATTTGAACCTGTGATCTCCCGCATGGTAGTCGCGTGTTCTAACCACTATGCCACGGCCGGCCCCAATAATGGGAGGACCAAATGCCCGTTAACTTTGTTGCATGGTCGGTCAGATGAATGAACGATTTTATATTGAATAAAATGCACAGGCAGGGGGAAACTAAAAGTAACAATTCCAAAGGTTAGACGACCATTTGATTGGGGTATTGTCAGGTGGGAAAAATCAAGGAAAATATGAATAACAACCCTGGAGTCGACAGTGTGCCAAGAAGATGTTGTTATGTATTTGAAGAGAATATGATGGCTCCAACGATGATAGGAAAATAGGAAGTGGAACATTTTTTTGGCGTTACGCGGGATTTTAAGTTGATATCCATATATAAGGCAAGATTCTAGGGGAAGCTGGACATTTATACCTGTGTCGTCTGAGTGATCGGTTCCGTGAAGATATCACTGTAAATAATAAAGTGGCAAAGTAACTATAAGTAAAGTTTGGGTCGCACTCAACGTTAAAATTAAATAAAAAAAACAATCAGGAAGATCGAATTTTATAATTGATTGTACTGTTTATTAGCCGGTGGTGAACAAAAATTGAAAGTGAGTGTCGTGTTAGTAGTTTGTTGTTAAAGGTATGATAACCGATTTTTTTGTGTGTGTGTTTTTGTTGTCTCTTAGTTCACACAAGCCCAGAGTCCAACGTCGGCAAAGCTGTTCTCCTGTCTTTCCACGGAAACGGGGGCCAGCAACAATTTTAAACCTGGTGTGCGGACAAATCTGAAAGACGTACGGTCGACAAGCTACGAGACCGATGCCAAAGGTGATGCCAAGCCAAAAGTAAATCTGAGCTAATCCGGAACGAGGACCAATTTTGGGAAGCCAGAGAGAGACCGCAGCAGGGTTCGTCAAACCTAAAAAAAAACAGGAAGTAAAAAAAAGACCGTTAATAACGTAACAAATAATGATTATTTGACGACCCTGTGAAATTTTAATTAAGAACGGCAGAAGCACGGAAAATTGATAAAGAATAATAGCATGAAATTACGGCAGCGGAAAAGAACATAAATATTAATTTAAACAAAGAGACAAGAAACCAGTACAGAAATTTCAGTCAGGTAAACTGACTGATAAATACCATCACCCAATAATAATTCCTATTACAAGATAATTAATTAATAAATTAATAATTAATAAATAATTAATTACAAAATTTGATTATCCTCCAAGTGCCGGTTTAGAAATTATGGGCGAAATATTAATTTTCCAAACAAGGCCATTTTGTATTGGAGGGTGATCCTGTATAATCCATATTCATTCCTGATTCAAATTATCATAACTGTACAACTTACGCAAATTTCGACTGTATTCACTGTACTTACAAAAATATACGTATTTAAAATTATAGGGGTATGTTCGGTGTTTTGTATGGGGAGGTACCAGAAGGGGCACGTCAAATAGTTATGTTTTGTAAGGTTTTGCTTCCTATCACAAGATACATTAATTGACCAATTTTCATTACCCCCCAAGTGTCCGTTTGGAAATTATGGGATAAATGTTAATTTTTCAAAAATAGGTAATATTGTATGGGAGGTACCAGAAAGGGTGATCCGATATAATCCATATTCATTCCTGATTCAAATTTTCATAACTGTACAAGTTACGCCAAATTTGACTGAATTAATTGTACTTACAAAAAAAGATATGTATGTAGGACTATGAGGGTGAATTCTGGAATTTGTATGGGAGGTACCAGAAGGGGTGCGTCAAATAGTAAAGTTTTCTGAGGTTTTGCTTCTTATCGCAAGATAAATTAACCGACCATTTGTCACTATCCTCCAAGTGTCCGTTTGGAAGTTAGTAAAGTGTAAGGATTATTAACATCATATAAAAAAAAAAATATCAGTGAGTGTAGGATTTTGTTTGCCGACGACTAAAAGGGATCGCGTTAAAGATTTGTGTCCTTTGGTACCGTGAATGTGCGGGCAATGTTTACTAGTTAAAAGAGCTCTAGGTTAACTAGGTATTTAAAGTTCAGCGAGTTCGTAACGGGCCTATAAGTGGCAAAATTTGTTAACTTAGCAAGAAACTTCTAGACGTAATAAAGGCGAATCCGAGCAATGACTCAGTAATTTCATGTGGTGTTAGTGATTCAAGTTTTATCATTGTAATAGTTTTAAGCTATGTTTTCTGTTAAATTAGGATCAATTGGATTCAATAAATGTATACTTGTTTAATGTGTTAGAAATTTAAAATAATGTCGTGCTAAAATAATTTGTGAAGGGGGTACTTGTTTGACAGGGTAATGATGTGAGTGTGTGTGGTTTGTGGGGTCCCCAAGATGGCGGAAGAGGAAGTCTAGGACCATGATAGGGCGGGCAGTGTGGAAGCGCGTCACCAAACTTCCTTGTGAAAGGTGTATGTTGTGTTGTTTTAAAGTGTTTGTTTGTTTCGATGTTTGTAAAGTCAGTTTGTCTAATAATTTTTATGTTCGTCTCCCAAGGCTAAGGTTGGAACTGGTTAGACCCACTGAGAGTACCGCTAGCAGCCGGCTAGTGCCAATTAAAAAGGGTCACGTAACAACTTTAACATTGGTTGCGGCGTCGATCAGCCACAACAGGGTGGGTCGAAGGGGTAACGAAATTCAAGAGCAGCCAATGAACGATTATTCGACTACAGTAATGTTGTTGCTCATTTCGACATATGACTAAGAAATTAGGCTTTTTTGATTCAATTATGGTTACAAAAGTTTGCGGAGATTGGTTCAACAATGAACTATACACGATCCTATAAACCTAGGACTTCAATGAATCCCGAAGACATTTATAATGTATGGGCGTCCTTAAAATCATGCTGAGCTCCATCAACATTTACTTCTCAGACAATTATCTAAGGCACATTAATGGGTATATAAAACAAACTTTTTTTTCCTTTACACCCGACGAATGAGATATTAAAGATTTTCGCGCATTATGATGAGTTAATAAGTGTTTTAGGCATGAGGCCACGGGACCAATGATGTGAGGATATAATTAAAAAAAACGATCTGAATTCACACAAGGTTACTCTGAGGGCAGCCTTGGCAGTATGAGCATAGTTAATCCATACTTTTATCAAGATTAAAGAGAATAAGCTGTCACAGTGAATACAAATCGTTAAATTACTATGCGACTGAAGTTGTTTGCTCCAGCGCTACAGAATTCGACTTGTTGTCCCAACTCTTGGTGTGACTCATTGGTTGCAGTTTGGATATTGTTTGGGGGAAAATTATATTCAAAAGAGGTGACATAAATTTCCCAATTCGTAACTCAGAATTATACTTAATGGACTATACTCAATGAAACAGCAAACATTAGAGCTGATGTAAACAAAAAAGTTGGTGGTGCGATCGAATTAACCTTTATGTCAACGGCAATATAGGTATGTTTTGCGTTTTCAAAACGTCGTAACTCTGAAATGGATAGTCGGATCGACTTGAAATTTCGTGATATTCTAGCCAAAACTGTTTTACGCAATAGTCCCAATTTTGGTTTGCACCCTTACGTCAACGGCATACGTACTGGGCATCTTTAGTAAAATGCATGCAAATATGATGATATAATTGAAAAGTAAAGTTTAAATTTTGAGTGGACGACAGTTATGTTGGCGTCCTCTGGGTCGTCGTCAGATCTACTGCTACCGAGTTAGATTCTTCGTTGACAGATGGACACGCTGCTTTATCGTCGCCGATTGTAGAGCCTCCTTGAGGTGAAGGCTTCTTTCGAATCATACACGCAGGAAGATGGAGTCAAGTCCATAGAAAACCTTCCCTTGTGTCTGTCTAAGTGGCAAAAGTGAGTTACTATTAAGTATTACGGTGGCCTTTCTGGAGCCTTCTACCGCTGTCGTTCATGCGCTACATCTGATGACTTCCATTTAGTTTTGTCGTCCTTTGCAGGAGGTGCGCTATTTTTAATTCCTCGATGTGGGATTGTGCCCACTGGAGTGAATTCTTTACCTGCTCCTTGAGCTCGTCAACCGGTTTGTCACTGGTTTGTTGGAATGTAGGTAATAGAGGCCCTTCCGGAAGGTGTTTTGGACTTAGGGGAAATGTTAGTGGAAGTCAAGGCCGTTGAGGCCGAGGGAGGTTCTTCGGAGATAATCAAATTATTATTCGCCTTTTCTCCTTGCTCATCTGTGAGCTGTAGGCACTAAGAAAGCTGAATTGGCGGCCAACTAGAGCCTTGCTGCATCACTAGCACTTGAAGCAGGGGTTTCGACAGGATTACATACCATCAGGACCTTGAAACCGACGCTGTAGTAGAAGGGTCTTCTAAAATATGAAGCCTTTGACCGGATACGCAGGGCCTTTGGACGAAAACAAGGGGGATGCATATTATGCCTAACTGCCAGGCGTGAAAACCTGCCGCTCCTCTGAAAACAGACGCAGACCATCAACCGATCACTATGAGGACATATGTTGATGGATTTTAAGTACCGGGCCGAAGACCACCAAGGATCAACGGACGTATGTCTCTAAGCCCCCCAAACAGACACTAATTTTTATACCATCACCCTTAGGGATGAGGGTATATATCATTTGATACGGAAAAAAGTGTAACGCATTAAAAGAGACGAGTTAGACCCCAAGTATCTTAAGACCAAATTCGTTTCAGGACTTTTTAAGACAATTGAGCTATGTCCGTCTGTCTGGCTGGCTGGCTGGCTGGTCAGCAGGATAACTTGAGTAATCCTAAACGGATCGGTATGAAAATTTACCAGTATCAATATTTTTTAAAACGAACTTATGGGATTGTAAATGGGCTGAATAGCCCCACCCCTTCTGGTACCTCCCATACAAAATTACCTATTTTTGGAAAATTAATATGTCTTCCATAACTTCCAAACGAACAACCGGAGGATGTTTGAATTTGGTCAGATTATTTATCTTGCAAAAGTAGACAAACCCTAAGAAAACCGAAACCTTTGCCCCACCCATTCTGGTACCTCCCATACAAATTACCGAACCCACCCCCATAGTGTCACATACATATCTTTTTTGTAAGTAAAGTGAATTCACTCAAATTTTGCGTATGATGTTCGCTTGTGAAAATTAGACTCAGGAATGAACATGGACTTTATCGGTTTACGCCTTCTGGTACCTCGCATACAAAATTACCTATTTTTGAAAAATTAATATTTCTCCCATAACTTCCAAACGGACACTTGGGGGGTAATGAAAATTGGTCGGTTAATTCATATTGTGATAGGAGGCGAAACCTTGAAAAAACCAAACTATTTGACACACCCTTCTGGTACCTTCAGACGAAAAAAGTCAGACACGTTGTGCTGCCCCTAATTGTACCTTGAGTACAAATAGGAAAAAATTTGTATGTTTTTGCTCTACATGCAGACAAAAAATAATACAAAGTAATTTTATTTTAAAAATCTATTAATTTCAATAACTCAAGACTTAAACAATATCTTATATTGGGTGATGGTATTTATCAGTCAGTTTACCTGACTGAAATTTCTGTACTGGTTTTCTTCATACTTAGTTTAGGCCTCACTGGTATGCGAGACTATGTAAGTAATAATTCAAGCTATAACCGCACTACTCTACATGCCTGTGTGACTTTAAAACTTTCGACGAAAATTAGGATATCATTTTATGCGCGAAAAACGACGCTCTACTGGATCCAGACGCAGACCATTAGCCGCTAATATTTGTAACAAAATAAAAAAAAATACCAAAATTCCAACAAACAGGTTAGTTATGAGAATTCTTATGCTAACGGCATGCCATTCCCCATACAAAACGTATGAACATACCCAAGTATGTTGCCATTGAAGTGCGAAAAGTAGTTCTGTTGTTGACTTAGAGGTTAAAGCTATATGCCGTGACATATTGATAGCGAAGCATAAAATGATTTACTGAACTCACCATCCCTATTTTTTTTTACAGGTAGAAATCATCCAGCCTCTTTTTAATCAAAATTAGTATATACTTAGAAAGTACATTCCCCATTCGAAACCCTTTTAACTCTAAACTGCTGTAAATGAAATATGCTGCCACACGGGCAATCAAACCACTTTAACGTACGAATTCACAAAGGTTATGGACAAGTTCATTTGAAAGAAGTTCGATTTCAGTGTAACCGCATTCTAGTGACTAGTAATTTACTATTACATATGAGAATAAACATAAGGACTGCCCCTAAAAAAAGTGTCCCTTTTTTGAACATAAACAAAATATTCCAATTTAGCAATTTATGTTCTTCCAAACACCATAAAATATTTACCATTATCTAAAATTTTTGTTAAAAAAGTAACTTTTCAATTGTCCAACATTTTTATCTATAAAACTATCAATGTCGTGTGCCTTCCTCCATGTGTTTTTAAATTTTTATTCTAGTTACGTCCTCTTCTCAGTTCTTATTATTATCGCCCAATATCGCTCAAAAGGCCGCAACATAGGACTGCCGGGTGAGTTTGCTTAATTCGGTACATATTCAACATTATTTTTAACATGCCATTGAAGGGTAGATTTAGCATTGTGGATGGTAGCTAAATCAGCTCAAAATAACACAGAATCTATTTTGTTATCGACAAAATCCATTAGATTCAATACTAGGCATAAATTGTCATATCCCTCAATAACTATTTGGTTGCTTCAGACTCCACAGCTCCAAATAAGTGGGCATACCATGTATTATTTTAGAAACTTTGTAAAAATTGTTTGGCGATAACATTCCTTAACACCTCCTCTATATTTTGTGGTATAAAATGTATGTCGCAGAAGCGGGTTAAAATCGCCATTACTATTACTTCCATCATCCATAATCACACTATCAAACATTTTGGAAAAAATTAGTTGTCCTTTATTTACTTTTAAAGAAGCATTAATCATTTGCTATCACCGCAAATACTTGGCGGATAAAGATGAGAACAATTTTGAACTGGTTTTCTGGAACAGTTCTTATGTGCTTTTCTAAAAATTTACCATTTTGGTCCTTTCTTCAGTTGGGACCCACAGAGTTCCTGAATTACCTCAAATAAACATCGCCGATTCAATCCTTTAGTTTTATCAATCTCTAGATTTGATAGTTTTAGATCAAGTACTGTAATTTTAAATACCCACAGTTTTGAAATATTGAAAAATTATTTAATGCTGACACACTAATGTAAATATACAAACATACGACGTAAATATATAAGTCTTTTTGAATATACATACATATATTTTTCATAAAAATACATACATACATGCATACACATTATATCTTTAGGGATAATGGTTTATGACTTCATTTTGCATAATGCTGACAATATACTATGCTGATGTCAAAACACGACGACCTTTCCGCCTAGATATGTATATCTACATATACAGTGCTTACACGACTGTGCGTAGTGCTGTAGGGAGCACTTACCCTTTTTGCGCCAACTATACTCATTCTGTGATGATGGATGTGGTAACACGATAACTTATGTATGTACACATACAGCCACATGTACGCCTGTAACAGATGCTGAGTACCAAAAAAGAAAAAAAAATAATCATACATTGGCGTTCATTTGCCCGAACACACAAAATCATGTGTAGATTTTCTAAATTGTTACAAGGACATGTGTGGTTTGTTAATGTAAAGTTTTTTGGGCGATTTTTAGTTTCAAAATATATGATTTTGATTCAGAACCACAATGCAAAGAAGTGACATCATTTGTCATATGTGATAACAATTTTCAGCTGCTCGGCCATAGCGAAAGTGTATGGTACTAATAACGAAAGGAATGTGTGCATTCCATCAAATAGGAATTATCCATATATAATTTTTGTATTTAGCTGTGTTCTTTAAAATTTTAATAATTATTAAATAAAAGTTTTATTTGAAACAAATAACATCGACAACATCGAGGGGCTGGCAATGAAAGAAAAATTTAGATGACTGGAGCCAGGAGTTGCTACTATTGATTTTACAAATACGAATACTAGTCCTAAAATAAACTTGCAATTTCAACACGCATTTATGTACATCATCAAAAAAATGTTCATCGAAAACTTTTGCACATTATGTTTTACGGGAAGATTTTCAGTAGTTTATCACTAAGAGATCATTCAAGCTTATTTTAACCATATTCCATTGTCTCTAAATTGCATTTTTAATTTTCTCTACCTTTACGTATAAATTGGTCCATCATCATCACCATTGGGTAATGGTGATTTTGACAGGTGAGTATTATTCAAAAGATTAAGCAAATTTTAAAAAATTAAATGTTAGCCACACGCCGCCGCCTCGTATACTTAGTTGCTTATCAGCACAGTATCAGCTTAAAATAATATTTGAACTTGTTATTGTTGTCAAGTCAGTGGCGTGATCCAATGTCGTTAAATAAAAACGAATTTCGTTTCACTGCCCCCCACCTGGCAGACTTGGCAAAGACGTTTGCCTTTATTGCCCCTACAATACTCTCTACCTCCTTCAACTAGAACGTTTTAAGCATTGCCGCTAATTTATCGCACTCTCTGCCACAGTGTGATGTGCTGACTGTATTTAAAGTACCTAGACTCGTTGTTGTTCTTTGCTAGCAGCACTCCTTCTTTTTTACCAGAGCACACCGTTGTGCAATTTAATTAAAAAGCAATTAAGCTAAAATTGCTAAATATTCAGGTTTTTGTTTTTTGTTCTTTTCTTCCTTAAATCAACTTTCTCTCTGTGAATTTTGGGATGTTCACTTTTTCGCTCTCCATCGTTTTGTGTGAGTCCTTTTGTGAATGTAAATAATTAAAATTTTATTCAGTGGTTCTTGTATACAATATGTACAGTGATGGGTAAAAGTGTGAGTACAATTGGGGTTGTTTGAATAGGTTGAGTAAAAAAACAATTAACGGACAGATAGATGGACAAAATAAACCCTTCGCTCCGTATGGTGGTGTATTAAAATAAATAACGTTAATTGATGGTCAACTAAAATTTCATTTCAATACCAAGTGACTAAACTTTTTCCGGTAGTGTACAAAGTTCGCTAAAAATCTATCGACACTAGTTATTTATATTATTGTACTAGTGGGCCCGGCAATGCTTCGCTATTGCATATTAAATTGTAATATATTTCACATTTCTTACTATCCTAAATGCTATAAAACGCTAATTTATATATTTGTAGGTCTACAAAGTACTTTGAAAACGGTACTTAAGTTCGGCAGTAATATGTTGTAACTAATTTCAAGTAATTCCTTAACATGGAAGTTAACCAATTAAGTTTTATTGTTTTAAACGCTAAATGTCATAGGATATATGACGATAGTAAAAAGTTCATCAGCAAAGTGATATCTCTAGTGTCGACATGTAGATTAAGTTTTGTTTTTATGTTGGATGAAAAACCACTTCTTTCACAAATTGGAAACAGACATTCCGCTAAAGATCACAATTCAATTTTTATTTTTAACTGTAGTAGCGGTAACTGTCTGTATTCTATCTTTTTGGGCGTTAAAAACCATTTTTGTCATGCCATCTCCGCCTATTGACCGCAAATGAAAAATTCGTTTGAAGATTCATGCCTTTAGCAATTAAAACAGATCTCCCACGGATCAAGAATATTCCCGAATACTATTTTTGTATTGAACTCGTATTACCATTTATTGATATAATTCGGTCACCAAACGTTTGGCATAACAAAGTGATGGTCTCACGCGCTGTGTGACATGTTACGTAGCCGTGTTGGAACCATTTCTCCTCCCAATGATTTAAAATGACATGATCAATAACAAAATCAAGTGATCGTCTAATTCTTCCACCAATTGGATCTTATATAGATGTAGGCCAGGATATTTCCTCAGCATTTGCAGAGACCGAGTTGCTGAGAACGGCGTCGGTTCGATAAGTTCGAGTTCCCTGTCACACTTACGTCTACAGCGTCGATGGCTTCTATTAGCTGCTCAAATGGATTACTATATGCACTGGAAACTTGACAAAGGGTTTCATAAGTTTAGGGAAGAGAACGCACATTTTGAAAATAAATTTGCAAGATTTGTAAACGTTGTTCATGTGTAGTCTTTGCATGGTGATTTCTAAAGTATACTGAAAGAGTCAATCTCACTTCATTAGTAAAACAGATAGATTTACACATATGCCTATCAGAAGTTCTATTCGTCAAAAAAATACCCCATACTTTATTTACAAATGTTTGTTAATGTTACCGCTGACATACTATAAAAATCCAAATTGTTTATTACCGATTCGCTCTTCTTAAAAATAATTGACAAATACATACCTGTAAAGTAAATTAAAAACATATCACTGTTTTACTACTATACTACTATATGTCGTCAACTGCCTGGTGTACGGACCATTATTTGATACAGTTTAAAAGTCAAATATTGATGTGCGTGGGCAGCTCCCCGGCACTTTTTACTTATTTAGTTTAAAAAAGCCTGTTAATAAGGGCAGATCATTTTGTTCGCGTCGAAAAAAAAACGTAGTAATCCTAAACCAATATCGGAATCTACGATGAATTCTAAGAAAATTTCATTTGGAAACTATATATCTAAAATCAATTCCAAAGTTTGGAGACCAAGACGAAGAGGATGGTATATCTTTGACATTGTTTGGGATCCCGCTCAATATTCCGCACCTCCGCCAAAAGATTTTTTAAAACTTAATTTCTGTATGCCAACTTTCAGAGGCCATAACTTTTTAACCAATACATAGATTTGCTTCTGCAAAACCTCATTTAGTTTTACGCAGAAGGTCTCAAAAAATATAATATATGTTTTTGAAGTTTTCGGTTTCTGCTCATTTAAAAACAAAAAAACGCTATCTGAAATCTTCACACTTCCCAGCGCGAGCAAGGAATTGAATTTAGACACAAAGTTTGTTGGTGAAATTTTCTAACAATTCCTCGTAGATTCCGATTTTGGTATGCGAATTTTGCGAAAAAAAATATTGGCCCACCCTACTGTTCATATCTCTAGGCGAACTGCAATATGCTGTTGAATTTTGACAGTTTTAACTGTTTATTTTCAAAGGAGTGTGTCACAGCTCACTTCCACCCTTACTAAATTGTAATAAAAGGCATCTTCATACCTCTGGTAGTTCATGAGATATAGCCTTTTTAATTTTCAAGTTGTATGGGCGGTGCCACACCCCTTTATCCAATTACAACCAAATGTAGTCATGAACTATCTACAGGTCAACAGTACCTCGTGGTAAAATTTTTGTATCGATCGATCTATTAGAAATGCCGTTAGAGCGATTTTTAAAAAGGGGGCGTGACACCGCCCACTTCCATCCTGGCTGTAATTAATACTGATCCAACAACATATATATAAAATCTCATCTTCATACCTCTGATAGTTCATGAGATATAGCCCTTTTGATTTTTAAGTTGTATGGGCGGTGCCACGCCCACTTATCCAATCACAACCAAATATAGCCAGGGACTATCAACAGGTCAACAGTACCACTTGGTAAAATTTTCGTATCAATCGGTCTATTAGAAAAGCCGTTAGAGCGATTTTTGAAAAGAGGGCGTGGCACCGCCCACTTGCACCCTGGCTGTAATTCTAACTGTACGAACAACATATATACCAAATCTCATCTTCATACCTCTGGTAGTTCATGAGATATAGCCTTTTTAATTTTCAAGTTGTATGGGCGGTGCCACACCCCTTTATCCAATTACAACCAAATGTAGTCAGGAACTATCTACAGGTCAACAGTACTTCATGGTAAAATTTTTGTATCAATCGGTCTATTAGAAAAAGCCGTCTGAGCGATATTTGAAAAAAGGGGCGTGGCGCCGCCCACTTTTTGAAAAAATAAAACATTTTAAACCATCCGGAAGCTATAGCGAACAAAACAAAAAAAAAATTTTGAAAATCGGTCCAGCCGTTTTTGAGTTTTAGCGAGACAACTGCACATCGATTCATTTTTATATATAAGAAGATAAGATACATTCAATACTTGTAAATAAGTGACATCACACATATAGAGAAGAACATTTGATTATAAGGGAAACAAAATAATCGTAAATTAAGCCGTTACATAATAATTCGTTTTGTCAAGTAACATGCCATAATAACTTAATATCGATTTGAAGTTAGTAAGTATCGTCTAGGGAAATTTGTCACGTTTTAGGCCCTTTTGTTTGACAAAACTTGAGAACCACTTGTCCGATTTTGCTGGCACAAATTTAAAAATTACAAACTCTTTAATTTGTTTTTATAACGATTTCCTACATAAGAAACAGTTTCACTTTAAGTTCATCAATTGATTTAGAACTGGGTTTTTTGTAGCAGCTACAATAAAACTTTTGTACTCAGTGACATATGATTAACGTGGAATAGTACTCATGAGAATCATATGCCACCACATAGTATTTGTGTTATGTCAAACAAAAGAGCCTAAACCTATACGACACTTGCTAACTTCAAATCGATATTAAGTTATTACGGCATGTAACTTGACAAAACGAATGATTCAGAACTTCTTCTTTTTGTGGCTACATTCACGTGCAGTTCTCAGAATTGAGTCCCAAAATCATGTGTTATACTGTGTTATTGAATATAATAAAAGTAACTCACAGCCAATTTGAAACATATTTTAATATGTGTACGATAAATAAAAAGTTTAAAAAATCATTTCACACTTTCGAACACCACTTCTAGCATCTTCCTCAGCAATTTAACACATCTACGCACACACTCTCCCATATACATATTTTATACGTCTTTATTCCAACACAGTATACACTTAATGGTTTTTGTGTGTAAATTTAGAAAATTTATTGGACTTTAGAAGCAATTAACAAATATTAAAATGTTGTGTGCAATCAATATACATATAAGCTCGAAGTAGATAGTGAAGTTGCAGGAATTGAAATCCTCTAATTCAATGGGGTTACGAAAAAACATAATAAAATTTGAGATTGGAAACAAAATATAAGGCAACACGAAGATACAACTTCATTAGGTGAATATTTCTCTATAATCCAATGGGAGCAATATGATAACGATTTATCCACTAATTCAAACCTAAGCTGTCAGTAAAGTTTTTCGAAGCACATTAATCTTTGTTACACGTTTCAGAAATCCATAACAAGAAGACCTGAAATAGATATAGTCTTAATATAAGTACATCCTTGTGGACTCCTTTAATTTGTCCATACACTCACCCTTAAAGATGAGAGCATATATCATTTGAAACGAAAGAGAATGTGTTAGAATCCAGGTATCTTAAGACTTAAGAGCCACGTCCGCCTGTCCGGCTGGCTGGATGGTTGGTGGGAGGATAACTATGGTCAACCTTAACTGATCTCTATAAAAGTTAACTTACTTACATAGCTGGCATTTATTTCCAATCGTATGGGATTATATGCCGCACGAAGACAAATATTATGTGCACTTCTACTCCAGTTGGTCACACTAAGTTCTGCAAGGTTCTCAGTAACCTGGTCTTTCCAATGGAGTTTTACTCGCCCTCTTCTGAGACGTCCATCGAGTTCATTGTCGAAGGCTTTCGAGCTGAAGCATTTTCGTCCATGCGTATCTTAATGCGTCTGACCACGTCATATTAGTGTACAGCTCATGATTCATACGTCGTCGATTCTAGCCTTAAATAATAAGGAGCCCATTTATTTTACGTAGCATTTTTCTCTCGAATACTGCCAGAACCAATTCATATGATTGTGTGATAACCCATGATTCTGAACCATACAACAAGATAGGTAGAACCAGTATCTGGTATAGCTGGATTTTTGTTCGTAGAGAGAGGGCTCTGTCATTAAATCGCTTGCTTAGTCGGTAGTAGCATTTATTAGCAAGCAGGATTCTTCGCCGGAATTCGAGGCTAACATTAATTGTTTTGTTGATGGCGTAGCCTTGGTAGATACAATTATCTACCACCTAGAGATAAAAGTTGTCCACGTTCACGCAGTTTCACAAAACGAGTATATTCTTTGTTTGTTGAAACTAATAACTTCGTTTTGTACTCGTACACCATTAGACGCATTACCACTAATTCCGTATGTAGTCTTGAGTAGGCTCAAGTCATCATCGACCGATGATATCTACGTCATCAGCGTATGCAATTAGCATATGGCTTTTGTTAAATATCGTGTCACTCATGTTTATTGCAGCTTTCCTTATTATCATCTCCATCACTATGTTGAAGAGGTCACGCGATAGGAAGGCGCCTTGTTTTAGGTCTCGTCTGGTATAAAATGGCTCCGTAAGGTCCTTGCGAATCTTAACTGAAGACTTCGAGTCAGTCAGCGTCATTCCGCAAAGACTATCAGCTTCACTAGAATACCTTCGAGTAATTTCTGCCGAAGCCAGCTTTATAGTCGCTGAAAAGATGGTACATACGTGTCGATCTGTTTCTCTTGGGACTTTTTCAGGATTTGCCGAAGTGTGAATATCTGGTCAGTTGTTGATTTACCAGGTCTAAAGTTACACTGATAAGGCCCGATTAAGTTAGTAACACTGGATTAAGTCAATCACATGGCACACTCGATAATACGATTGGATTCCAATCATCGGGCATGCACTCGATAAGGCAAACAGTGCGTAGGAGCTGGTTCATGCTCGTTATCAGCTCCTCTCCACCGGGCTTGAAGAGCTCTGCCGGAAGTCCGTCGGCACCGGCTGTTTTGTTATTTTTCAGCCGCGATATTGCTCTTACTATCTCGGTTTGTTTTGATGGTGGGCAATCTTAATAAAATCACGCGCGCTGCTTGCTGGAAGTGTTCTCTCCATATATCGTTACCTTAATATAGAAAGGCCCCAACTCATAATTTTTTGAAATAGTGTTTTTTGTCGATTCTGACAGAGCACCATCAGATACACCTTCCATAAAAAATGTACGGAGATGCGTTGAAAAATAGCGAAGTTATAAGCTAATAATATAAAGCCCTAACTCATATCCACACAATATGTTTCTTGTTTTATTAAGTTTTTTCCTCCTCCTGTAAACTTCGTTTTTCATGAGTTAGGGCCTTTGTATATTAAGGTAACGATATGCAACACACTCTGTGTATCTGTAACGAGATTTCCATCCAAGTCCTTACAGGAGGTGATCCCATTACAGTAGCTTTTTGCTTGTACTTTGTAGTAAAATTTTCGGGCTTCACCTCTATCTCTATATCCTCGTTGTCCCGTTTCTTCATCTGTCGTTTTTTTCGCTTGAATAGCTGTCTTGCCTGTTGTACTGTCTCCTTGTGCCGTTTTCTAACAGCATCCTGTTCCTCAGACACTATGCGACATTCTTCATCGTACCAGAATTCATCTGAGTGCCGTTTTTCATATCCAAGTTACGGCGCCTGCCATGGAATGCGCAATATGCTGCCACTGTGTATCGGGAACGTCAGAAGTAAAGTCGTTGTGTAGTAGTAGTCTGATTGTAGTAGGCAGTGGCTACCTCTGGGGTTTGAAGCCTTGCGATGTCCAGCTTTCTTTGTGTTAGGTGACGTGCGTTATTTCCTCTGCTCTTGTGCGCACTTTGGCTGCAAACAGGTAATGATCCAAGCCAATATAAGGACCACGGATCACGCGCACGTCCATGACACCAAACGCCTTCCTTTAATCAATTACCACATGATGAATTAGAGTTTTGGTATTTTGGTCGGAGAATAGCCAAGTTACCTTGTAGGTATCTTTGTGCTGCAATCTATTTCATTTACTACCATGTTCCTTCCCGCTGCGAAGCATATCAGCTTATACCCGTTGTCTGGCGTGTCGGTATGCAGGATGAATTTATCGATCGGTAGACCAAGAAAATATTATCTTCGTTATTATACCCTTACCATACGGGCAGGATTGTGTATATCATTTGACACGCCTCGTCTGGTACCTCCCATACAAATATATCATTCCACTTTAGAAATCTAGTAATAATATCAATACACCCTTATTCTTTATTTAGTAAAGCAATATCTAGATAACGTTTTGAAGAAAAGCTAGTAGTCCAGCCACACCCCTTCTGGTAATTCCCATACAAATGTACCACTCCGCCCACTTTAGAAATCGAGTAATAATACCAATACAGCTAACGCGGTTGTCCCCAAATTCTTTATTTAGTAAAGCTATAGCAGAATAAAGTTTTGGAGAAAAAAAACTGAAAGTCTAGCCACGTCCCTTCTTGTGCCTCCCATACACATGTGGTGAAATGAATTAATATTATTAACACACCCAACGCGATCTCGCCCAAATTCTGTGTTTAGTAAAGATAAAGCAGGACAAAGTTTTACAAAAAAATCTGGAAGTCTAGTCTCGCCTCTTGTGGTATCTCCCATAAAAATGTAACCCTCCGCCTATTTTAGAAATCGAGTAATAATATCAATTGTATGTTTTACTGAGAGTTAGGGTATATGTAAGTCTGGTTGCCCGACTGGTTTTTCATTTAATCTCTCAGGATGATTTTAATTTCCTCTATGCTTATCGTCTTTATCTTCCGTCGGGGCATAAGCACAAATCAGCCTGATGTAGAAATATTTCGACTTGATGCGTATGATGGCTATTCGATCGCTTATAGGATTGAACCGCGAGACAAGATGTCTCAGTCTCCATATCCAAATAAGTGCTTTTGCGCATGACAACTTTAATAGATGCCGTTATTTTAACGTCGCCAGTATACTTGTCCTGTCCATCTCATCATCCACCAGGCGGATAACGGTACCTCCTCTAAAGGTATTGACGGACGTTCCAGGTGGTACTTCCTATACAAATTATTGAATCTGGCAAATTTCTTAAAAGAAACTCTTCAAAACTTGAAAATAGTTTAGTTTTAATATTTTGTAATCATAGGTGGAACTTAAGAAACCAATATTATTACATACTAGCTGGCCCGGAAGACTTCGTCCTGCCTCCAAATTTTTTTAAAACATGTTGAGTGTAGTTGAAATCTAAAAACGATTGGTTTATTTTTTTGACTTCTAAAATATTTTAATTTAAAGGGCGAGGGTTTTCCGGATAAATTCTGTTATTCATATATCTTAAAGATTATTATATATTATTATAAGAATTGCTAAAACGAATCGGCAGTGTCGTCCATGATGTGATGAAAACTTACTTATTGATAGGAATATATTCTAAAACCACATTTTTAAGCCGATTGACTGACATATAGCTTTCTGCGTTGGTGTACTGAGTGATTGTACCTTTTTATCCTAAGGAGTACGAATTTCCAAAAATGCATTCATTAGGCTCAGCAACCCCATTAACCGTATGGTCTGGGTGATATCAACAGTTATTCCTATTTTCGTTATTGTCCCCTAAAATTTTGAAATGGGAAAAACCACTTTGTGAAGCTCTCTATTTCAGTAGGAAGTGCGCCATTATAAAAGTTAGTCATTCTTCTTTAAGCCTTTTTGTGGTCTGGGTGACCATCTACAGCCAATCCCCAACTTTCACTGAAATTTTGGGACAAATGGGGTCAACCGTTTTCACAATTAGTGGTGACATCAAAATGTACATCTTTTTTATATATATAGACTTCTGAATAACTATGATTTAAAAAAAGTGACTAAATGACATTCCAAAAATTAAGTGTATCATAAGCTAAACACCGGTAACTGGTTCCAAACATGCATTCCAAATTTTCTTATGCCAAAAAAAAATCATATATTTTAAGTTTAAGTAAAATCGGACAATCGATATAAATTTTCGAAATAATTCAACCCCAGCCAAATCAACTGCGGGTCCGTAAATACAAAATAATTCTCATAACAAAACAAATATACATTCTAAATTTCAGTTTAATTCGTTAAAATTTTCATTACAATTCCACCATAGCGACACCTACCGGGGCAATTTATACAACTAATTTTTTCTCAAGGTTCCACAAATATAAATACTAAATTTCAGTTAAATTGGTACATGCATTCAAATTTTCTATATAAATCCACCCTAGCGCCATCTACTGGGTCCATTTGTACATACGATTTTTTCTGATGATCAAACAAACATAGATTCTGAATTTCAGTTAAATTGGCCCATTCGTTAAAATTTTGACTGTAAACCGATCTCAACGCCACCTACCGGGTTCATTTGTACATAATATGTTTTCTCATGATCAAACGAATATCCATTCTAAATTTCAGTTGAATTGGTACATGCATTCAAATTTTGGATATAAATCCACCCTAGCGCCACCTGGATTTGATTTTTTTCAACACAAACAATCTACGGAAAATTTTGAATCGAATAAAAAAAAAATCAGCCAAATCGCTCCAGCCGTTCTCAAGTGATGGTATGACATACGTGGACCATTTCATTTTTATATATATAGATTAAAATTATAATATCTTTTGAGTTTTTTGTGCGAATTAACTAAAAACTTTTTCCTTAGTTGGTATCGTAAAAGACCCTTTCGATACCACCATACATAATAACCATTTGTGCAGAGATATAGAATTGTACATTTTACGTTTGTTTACGCAGTTTAAATTATGACTTCAACATACAAAAATCTGTCTTCGATTTGAAAGCTTATCTCATAACCAGGGCAACCGGAAATATGCCCGACACTTTTCTACAATCGCCTTTAGTTTTGCTGCTTTTATCGAATTAGCTTAACGCATTATGTCCAGGCTCGAAATCGGTGGTGGTTGAAAAGCACCTTCTTTTATGTTTTGTTTACTTATTGAAATTAAAACATGTAGTAGATTTGGGTGTTTAATTTTAAAAAAAAAACCAAAGTTGCAAAGACACTTGTTTTTACGAACAAAAAAATAATGTAAAAACCATAAAATATGCTTAAAAAGGGATTTTTTGAAAAAATATGGCCTAAAAAATATAAATTATGCCTTAAAAAGGAGTTTTTTTTTAAATTATGCTCCTAAAACCAAAATTTGCCGAAATATGACTTTATGGGTAAAATATGCCGAAATATGCTCTAACAAATAGGTCTCAAAATACTTGTAGGACCATGAAACATGTAAATACATTACCCATTTGTTAATATCTCGTTGTAAAAAAAACATGCTGTAGCATATTTTCGGTTGCCCTGCTCATAACAGATACAAACAATTTATTTCAGATACCTGACAATAATGCAGTTAACTGAAACAATTGTCATAACAAATAGTTATCTGTGACACATCAAGGGTAAAGACAATTTGAATCTATTTTCACAATGAAATCTGTTGACATTCATTCCATTAGTTGGCTTATATTAGATTTATTCGAAGTAACACGCTTACTTACTTCTGCCACACAAGCATCAATGTATTGTGAGCTGTTTTGCTATTTTATTTTTTTCTTTCTGTACAAGTACAGTAAATGCATTCCATGAAGCTATACACTCATATCCTTGAAGGCTATACTTTTCAGCTATTATAAGATAAAATTCGATTTAAATATTTGTTTTCCCTTATTTGCAATATATTTTATCGGTCTTATCAACAGATACTCGTTAACTGTTTTGATTCTGTTGTTGGTTATTCAATTTATACTTTGCTTCTCAATTATATTCCGGGTATGTAGCTGGAATCCTGCTTTGGGGTAAAAAGTTTATTTGTTTATTGCTTTTTAAATATGTTTGTGTTTGTGTTTCCAATTTAGATTTTCTTACGATATTTTATTACGTTTAAAGTTATTTGTTATTTTCTTTTTATGTCAATTGTAGATGGTAGGACTTCCTTCCGGGGCTTTGACAGAAACTGTTACAATTTTGTGTGTATTAGGGTTTTAGTTGAACGCTTGGATGCTTTAAGGGAAGTTAAGAAATTTCTCTGATAATATTTGAGCAACATACTCTATTGTCTATTGTCTCAAGGACGAGTGTTTTGTGTAGTTTTTGAGCAACATTTTGAGTGGCAAATTGCCTGCAATTGTTTTATTTTATTAAAATGTTTTTAAAAGGATAGGCCATTGCAATAGTTTTCTCTTAACAGTTTGCATTGATTCACTAGAATTTAAAGCCAAATATGCATCGTATTATTCAATGAATGCAGGAAATTGGAGTACAATGAAGATTATTTATGATTCATATAAAATTTATTGACGACAAAAATAAACGTAATTATATACAGTAAACTTTATCTTGTCTACCTTCTTTTTCTCTTTGCAGCTTACAGATTCAGTGAAAACTGTGTATGTACTCAAATTATGGAATATATAATAACATTATCTACAATATGGAATCGTAATTACAAATACAGCTAAATTTGGTAAGTGAACACACAATTCATCATTTATCGATGTTCATAACAATATCAATGGTCTATTTTTCGATTTTTTTCTGGTACTGTGAGAAATAAAGGGCACAAGGCATAGAAACAATTGCGTCAAGTATCATAATTTTAGTCGAAAATTGTTTGTATACATAGCGCCTACGTACAAATTTCTGAGTAAGCAAACCGCCTACTTGCATTGCCGAGTACTGTAAAGGCTCATTTACACTACTGACATCAATGCCAGTATTTCCCTTCATAATGTGTCAGCATCGTGCAAATGTGGTTGTTTTGACAGAGTTTACCGAAATACTTTTTTAAGACGAATTGACTGATGCCTTGTAATAGCACTTCAACTGACACAATTCTTAAATCATGTTGTCAAAATGCTGAAAAAGTGTCAGCAAATTAAATTTACAAATAAATAATATCATACAAAAAACCCTTGTAGTCCTTGCTGTTTACTTCAACAATAGTACTTTTTGATAAAATAAAAGTACTTTTCAATGCAATAAAAATAATTTTTGGCACAACTAAAAGTGCTATAATTGTGTGAAAAAAAAGTACTTGTACATTTGAAGTACTATTTATTTCAATAAAGGTACTCTGTGGTTCTTTTTGTGTACAATAAAAGTGTTATTTAATACTATAAATTGTACTTTTTAGTACAAATAGTTGCACATATTAGTAACAATAAAGTACTTTTTGATACCAAAAATTTACTTTTTTTTCAAAAGAATGCACTTTTTGTTACATTAATAGTACTTTTTGGTACAATAATGGTATTTTTTGCCACAATAAATGTAGTTTTTAAGGCTCCACGAAAAGTCCCCCAATGAAATAACGCCCAAACGAGAAATGAAATATTCCCCAAAATTTTTTTCATACATTTTTGGGCGTTATTTCATATGAAATAACCCCCAATTTTTGGGCCGTTTTTAATTTTTTTTTTAATTATTTCATTTCTCATTTAGGGTTTACAAATTATGAAACAATCTCCAATGAAATAACACCCAACAAATTTTTAAAATTCGGGGCTTGTTTCATTTCATGAATAATTTGGGTGTTATTTAATTTTTTATTTGGGGGTTATTTAATTTCAATACTGTTGGTTTTTGGTGGTTAAAATTATATCTTCTTATATATATAACCAGTACAGAAATTTCAGTCAGGTAAACTGACTGATAAATACCATCACCCAATATAAGATATTGTTGAAGTCTTGAGTTATTGAAATGAATAGATTTTTAATTAAAATAAAATTACTTATGTATATTTTTTCCCCTGCTTGTGGTGCAAAATCGTCCAAAACTTTACTTATTTGTGTAGGGGGTATAGGTGCCGGTTTGGAATTTATGTGAGATATATTAATTTTTCAAAAAAATCAATTTTGATAGGGGGTACCACAAGGGACGAACCGATACAGTCCTTATTCATTCCTGACTCAAATTTTCATACGTACAACTTACGAATAATTTGACTGAATTCAGTACACTTACAAAAAAAGATACATATGTATGTAAGACTATAGGGGTGGGTTCGGTCCTTTGTGTGGGAGGTACCAGAAGGGGTGTGTCAAATAGTTAGGTCCTCAAATGTCCATTTGGAAGTTATGGGAGAATTATTAATTTTCCAAAAATAGGTAATTTTGTATGGGAGGTACCAGAAGGGGTGACCCGATATAATCCATATTCACTCCTGATTCATATTTTCATAAGCGTACAAATTACTCATAATTTGACTGAATTCAGTGTACTTAGAAAAAAGATATGTTTGTAATACTATGGGGGTGAGTTCGGTCATTTGTATGGGAGGTACCAGAAGGGGTGTGTCAAATAGTTAGGTTTTCTAGGGGTTTGCCTCCTATAATAACATAAATTAATCGACCAATTTTCATTACACCCCAAGAGTCCGTTTGGAAGTTATAGGAGAAATATTAATTTTCCAAAAATAGGTAATTTTGTATGGGAGGTACCAGAAGGCGTGATCTGATATAGTCCATATTCATGCCTGAGTCTAATTTTTATAAGCAAACATCATTCGAAAAATTTGAGTGATCTCAGTTTACTTACAAAAAAGATATGTATGTAAAACTATAAGGGTCAATTCGGTCATTTGTATGGGAGGTACCAGAAGGGGTGTGTCAAATAGTTAGGCTCTCTGAGGTTTCGCCTCCTATCACAACATTAATTTATCGACCAGTGTTCATAACCCCCCAACTGACTGTTTTGAAGTTATTGGAGAAATATATAATTTCCAAAAATAGGTCATTTTGTATGGGAGGTACCAGAAGGCGTGCACCGATATAGTCCATATTCATACCTGAGTCTAATATTTATAAGCAAACATCATACGCAAAATTTGAGTGATCTCAGTTTGCTTGCAAAAAAGATATGTATGTAAAACTATAAGGGTCAATTCGGCCTTTTGTATGGGAGGTACCAGAATGGGTGGGGCAAAGGTTTCGGTTTTCTTAGGGTTTGTCTACTTTTGCAAGATAAATAAACTGAACAAATTCAAACATCCTCCGGTTGTCCATTTGGAAGTTATGGGAGAATTATTAATTTTCCAAAAATAGGTAATTTTGTATGGGAGGTACCAGAAGGGGTGACCCGATATAATCCATATTCACTCCTGATTCATATTTTCATAAGCGTACAAATTACTCATAATTTGACTGAATTCAGTGTACTTAGAAAAAAGATATGTTTGTAATACTATGGGGGTGAGTTCGGTCATTTGTATGGGAGGTACCAGAAGGGGTGTGTCAAATAGTTAGGTTTTCTAGGGGTTTGCCTCCTATAATAACATAAATTAATCGACCAATTTTCATTACACCCCAAGAGTCCGTTTGGAAGTTATAGGAGAAATATTAATTTTCCAAAAATAGGTAATTTTGTATGGGAGGTACCAGAAGAGGTGGGGCTATTCAGCCCATTTACAATCCCGTAAGTTCGTTTTGAAAAATATTGATACTGGTAAATTTTCATACCGATCCGTTAAGGTTTACTCGAGTTATCCTGCTGACCAGCCATCCAGCCAGCCAAACAGACGGACATAGCTCATTCTTCTTAAAAAGTTCTGAAACGAATTTGGTCTTAAGATACTTGGGGTCTCCTTAAATGCGTTACACTTTTTTTCGTATCAAATGATATATACCCTCATCCCTAAGGGTGATGGTATAAAAATGGTGGCAAAAATTTATAGTAATTCATCAATTGAGAACGGCTGGACCGATTTTGCTGAAATTATTTTTCAGTTGTTCGTAATTGCCAGGAGAAGGTTTATGTAAAAGAAAATTTTGGGGAAATCCTCCGGAAAAGCCGGAAATTGGAAAAACCGAAAGTTACTTTTTTGTATGGAATTTTGTGTGCAATTGTTACGAATGATTTTTCGAATGGAAAAATAAAAAAATTTTGTTGTTGTTTTTTTTCGACAAAATTTTGCATCTTATCGTATGGTTTGGTAATTTTGGGCTATGTAAATGTGAACAATTTCGAACATTTATGATTTTACGAATGAAAAACTCGGAAAATTCCAGAAAAATCGAAAGATTTGGATGCCTTCGACGAAATATTCCATTGTGTCGCTTGATTTGATGATTTCAGACGACGTAAAGTTGCAAAATTCGTTGTGTTGCTGAAAAATTTCGGATTATTGTGAAATATATAAATATCAAAATAGTGTGAAAAATTAATAGTAATTTATCATGAGATAGCGTTGGCCAGTTTGCTCTATTTTTTTTTTCAATATTGGCAGGAATTTTTTGTGCCACACAATTTTGGGAAAATCTTTAGGAAAAGCTGGGAAATTTGAGTGCAATTGTTACGAAATGGCTTTTTAAATGCAAAAAAGAAAATTATAAGCGAAAAACTCGGAAAATTCCGGAAAAGCGGAGAAAATTGATTTTTTATCGACGACATTTTGCAGTAATAACCGAAAATTGATAGTTTTGGACGACGTAACTGCGAAAAATTTTAGATAATTGTTCCGACACACAGTGGGGAAAAAAAAGTTTTTTTGGACATTTAAAATTTTAGGCCGCACTTCTTGACCGATTTTCAAAATTCTTTTTTTGTATTATTGAAAACAATATTGTGCACAGAATGTACGTTTTTTTTATTCCGAATTCTTTACCGTTATTTTTTTAAAGTTTGTCAAAGTCGAAGAAAAAATAATTTTTGACTTTAATGTCAAATATTTTTTGGAATACGTGTCCTAAAAATTTCGAACTGACCTTAATTAATATGAACAGATGTTATGAATTAAAATCAGTGAAAAAATAAGACTACAAAATTGTTTTAGCTCAACTGCAAGCAAATATATGGAGGCATTAGTTTCACACTTTAACTCGGTGTCTTGCTCATAATTATTATCCGATTAGAACAAAACTTAATTTGCAACCTGAAAAAGTTTTAAGAAAGTCGTCTGTAAAAAATAAGCCAAATCGGTAAAGGTCACCATGCAATTTTTTTGCATATGTACCAAAATAATGCATTTTTAAAATTCCAATAAAATAAAATGTTGTGTTTACAAGTAGCCTAAGTGGTGTGCTATCCATTTTAAAAAACCAATACCATAATACGTTACATCATCTGTCAAAATAAGGACATTTGTTAAACGCATATATAAAATTAAAATATATTCGCAATATATGGGGCTTAAAATCGCAATATAAACAGTTCATATGTATTAGTAGGCTTAATTATGTATGCCTTATGATATTTTGATACATAAATGAAAATAAGAGAGTGTAACTCCAAATTTTCCAATTTCTTCAGAATATATATCGACTTTTTGGTAAACTTTAGTATTGAAATTTAAAAAGTTTTTAAGCCTTTCACAAATTTCCTTATTTTGACAGATGATGTAACCTATTAAGGTGTTAGTCTTTTTAAATGAAAAGCACACCACTTAGCCCTACTTGTAAACACAAAACTGTACTTTATCAAAGTTTAAAACTGCATTATTTTGATACATATGCAAAAAAATTGCATGGCGACCTTAACCAATTTGGCTTATTTTTTACAGACGAATTTCTTAAAACTTTTTCAGGTCGTAAATTAAGTTTTGTTCTAATCGGATAATAATTATGAGCAAGACACCGAGTTAAAGTGTGAAACTAATGCCTCCATATATTTGCTTGCAGTTGAGCCAAAAAATTTTTTTAGTTTTATTTTTTCACTGATTTTAATTCGTAACCTATGCTCACATTAACTTAGGTCAGTTCGAAATTTTAAGGACACGTAATCCAAAAAATATTTGACATTAAAGTCAAAAATTATTTTTTTATCGACTTTGATAAATTTTTAAAAAGTAACGGTAAGGAATTCAGAATAAAAAAAACGTACATTCTGTGCACAATTTTGTTTCCAATAATACAAAAAAAGAATTTTGAAAATCGGTCAAGAATTGCGGCCTAAAATTTCAAATGTCCAAAAAAACTTTTTTTTCCCCACTGTGCGACATGACTTTCCGAATGGAAAAATATGCAAATTTTGGTGGAAAACTCGAAAAATTTGGATTTCTCAAGGTTTTTGTCCTATCTTTTTCCTTAAAACTGTAACATATCCAAAAAGCGTTTTCTAGATTAAATAAACAAAAAAAATTGTTAATATTTGCTGCAATACTTTTTAGTTATAACTCAAAATATGTTAATATTAATATCCCAGGAAAATTTTTCAGAACTTGTTGCGAATGGTATTGATACTAGAATCGTTTCTTTTTTAATCGACTTTCTATTCTGTTTCTGGTTCTATATAACCGATTATGTACAACATGTTGCACCACAGATTCCGTAGAACAGAAAATGAATATTCGTATTCGAAATAAGTATTTTTTAGTCGGTATTTATTAAGAAAAACTCAAAAATCTGAGTTAAAATATATTTCGAACTAGCACCCAATTGAAAATCAATGAAATTTAAAAAAACAGCATATCTAATTCATTTATGTAGCAATTCATTTCATAACAGGTTCCATGAGAACATGTTGGTTTTGGGACAATTTCAAACAAAAATAATATATTGTGCAACCGAAATTGGAACTTGTTACTTATCAGTAAAAGCTGTTCTGTAATTGTTTCTTTGCAACAAAATATTTTGCTGGGATTGTAAGATATTTTTAAGTGGTGATGATAGAAGAAATAAATAACAAAAAAAAAAAAAAAAAATATTACTCTGGAGCTTATATGAAGGCGTTTACTTGGAGCGAGACGAAGTTCGCTGAGTCAGAAGTTGTATGGCAGAACAACGTTTGCCGGGTCAGCTAGTAAAGCAAAAATTATTTGGGAAATTATTGTCATTTCTTTTTATTATGATAATATTGGGATGGTTCAATTATGTATGGAACAAAATATCGGTCAAATGGCCGACGTGACCTCGGCGGCACACCTAAATCCGATGGTACAAACTTTCGATGACGCTGAGGCATAATTGAGGTACTATTCCGTTAATGTGCCGAATTATCTCATTCTTTAGCTTTTAAATTGTTGCTGGCTTATTGACGTAGACCTTTTCTTTTAAATAACCTCAAAGAAAGAAGTTTAACAGTGTCAAATCACATAATCTCGGCGGCCAATTGACATCGCCACCACGTGAGATAACACGGCCATTGAATTTGTCGCACAAAAGAGCCATTGTTTCGTTAGCTGTGAGCCAGTGGCACCGTCCTGTTGAAATCAAATATCGTCCGCATCGAGATCTTCCAATTCGGGCCATAAATAGTTCGTTATCATCTCACGATAGTGAACACCATTCACAGTAACTGCCCGACCAGCCTCATTTTGGAAAAAATAAGCCCCGATGATGCCGGCAGCCCATAAACTGCACCAAACAGACACTATTTGTGGGTGCATTGGTTTTTCGACAAACAATCTTGGATTATCATTCGCCCTACTGCGTCAATTCTGCTTATTGACGAAACCACTGAAGTAAAAATGTGCCTCATCACTGAAGATGATTTTCTTCGAAAATTGATCATTCACTGTTGCCATTTCTTGCCACCATTCTGACCATTGATGACGTTTGGAATGGTCAAGAGGCTTTCGTTCTTGAGTCAATTGCACCTTGTAAGAGTGTAAATGCAAGTCATTACGCATAATGTTCATCAACGACGAGCATGAGAGGTGAAATTATTGGGCACGACGACGAATCGAGGTGGACGGCTCTTCAGCCACACTATCGCGATTAGCAGCAATATTATCTGCAGTACGAGCTGTACGCGCATGCACTGGTGTTTTCACATCTCCCACAGACCCGGTTTGCTCAAATTTTTGCACGATTTTTCCGATATTTCATTTTCATAATAAGACTGAATAACTTTAGCGCGGTGCTCGATTGTGTATCTTTCCATGGTTCAAAGTGAGTTAATCTGATTGTTATTTATTGATTGTTAGGTGTGGTTCACATTACACATCGGCCCTTACAATTTAGATACATTTGTGTTGTTTCTGCCATTAAAAATGAGAAATAGTACTTTTTAGTACAATAAATTTACTTTTTGCCAAGCTAATTGTAATTTTTGGTATCGAATATTATCTGTGTATCAAACATATCGCTCTAGTGCTAAAATACATCTTTGCCACGGCCACTTCTCCCACTGATGTCGTCTTCATTTTCATACTCGTATTGTCGTGTACTATCTGTGCTTCAAATTGTATTTCTTTAGCTCTAAAAAAAAGTTGTGCCACGCCCACTCCACCTAAAATTAAAATTTCGTCTGCATATTCATATTCGTGTTGCCGAGAACTATATGGGTATCAAATTTTATCTCTCTTACTCTGAAAAAAGTTTAAACACGCCCACTCCGCCCATTGGGTAAATATTCGTGTTGTCGAGTAGCATATGGGTATAAAATCGTATCTCTCTAGCTCTAATAAAAAGTTTTACCACGCCCACTCCACCCATAGGTTCCAAAATTTAAATTTCGTCTGCATATTCATATTCGTGTTGTCGAGTACTATATGGGTATCACATTTCATCACTCTAGCTCTAATAAAAAGTTTTGTCATGTCCATTCCGCCCATTGGTCTTAAATTAAAATTTCGGCTGCGTAATCTTATTCTGTATAGTCATATTCGTGTTGTCGAGCACTATTTGGGTATGACATTTTATCTCTCTATCTCTAAAGAAAAGTCTTGCCACACCGACTACGCCTATTACTTACTTACATACTTAAGTGGCCTATTACGACTTACGAACGTAGTTTATAAATTTGAGGCCTGAAGTGTTACAGAATTCCACACGCTTCGGTCTTCTGCGTGCGTTCTCCAATTGGACCTTCCAGATGGTAGCACGTCGCCAACCACATGATCCTTCGAACAAAGTTTGGATCTCCCTGCTCTGCGCCGTCTTTCAGGTTTGCCTTCAAACACCTTTCTCGCTGGAACATTTACATCCATCCTGGCAACATGTCCCAGCCATCGTAGTCATTGGATTCTGACTCTTTTAGCTACTTCGATGTCGTAGTAAAGCTCATACAGCTCATGCTTCATCCGATGGCGAAACTCGTCGTCGACACAGATAGATCCATATATATATATCCGGAGTACTTTTCTCTCGAATACTCCCAGGTTTTGTATATCCGTTGTTGTAAGCACCCATGATTCGGCAGCATACAACAGAACGGGTAAAATTAACACCTGGTATAGCTGTTTCTTCGTATCTCGAAATAAGGTGGTGTTACTAAAGTTCTGTCGAAGTCCGTAAAAACATCTATTGGATAGCACAATTCTCCGCTTAATGTCTTTGATGACGAAAGATCCGAGGTAGGTAAACTCATATACTACCTCAAAACAATAATTTTAAACGTTGACGCTGCGTCCCCGTCTTCGAAATCATTATTTTTGTTTTGTTCTCGTTGACCGCTAAACCCATTTTTGCCGACTCTTTTTCTAGCCATGAGAAAACTGCAGTAACATCCCGCAGATTTCGGCCAATGATATCTATATCATCGGCATAGGCTAGTGGCATGTAGCTCTTGTGGAATATGGTGCCAGATATGTTGACACCAGCCTTTCTCATCACCTTCTCCATAATTATATTAAATAGTGTACAGGACAGGCTATTACCCCGCCTGAGACCTCTTTCTGTGTTGAATCGCTCAGATTTGTCATTACATCTGCAAAGTCGAATGAGTTTTGCAGGATTACCAAACTCAGGAATGGCCTCATACAGCCTATTCCTTATCGGAGAGTCGAAGGCAGCTTTGTAGTCGACAAAGAGGTGGTAGGTGTCGATCTGCTTTTCATGAGTTTTTTCCAAGATTTGTCGTAGAGTGAATATTTGATCCGTACACTTACCAGGTCTAAATCCGCACTCATATGGTCCTATTAGTTTTTTCTACAATTGGCCTTAGACGTCCACACAATATGCTTGAAAGGAGTTTGTACGCAATTGTTAATAGGCTTATTGCACGATAGTTCTTACATTCACTACGACCTCCTTTCTTGTATACGGTACATAACAGACTGAGACTCCAATCCATACTCTCCTCTAGCCAGATGTTCTCCACGAGCTGATGCATGCTCCTAATCAGCTCTCCCCGCTAGCCTTAAACAATGCATCGGCTGCAGCAGCTTTGTTGTTTTTAAGGTGGGATATGGCCACACGTATCTCGCTCTGGCTCTGAGGTGGACAGTTAATACCATCGTCATGGGTTTGGAGCGGAGTCTTCTGGAGTCGTGTCGGTATCCAGTAAATTTTTAAAATGATCTCCCCATATCCTCAGAGCGTTATCCGAGTCCGTCACTAGCTGACCATTGCTGTCCTTGCAGGAGGGCAAACCTGTTTTATGCATTTTCGCCTTAATTCCCTTGTAGAATTTTCGGGCTTCCCCTCTACAACGGAGCAACTCTGTGCACTCATCCTGCCTCTTCTTCAGCTCCTCCTTTTTCCTTCTTAAAAGACGAGTTGCCTCTCGCCTCTTTTTCCTGTGCCATTCACGAACAGTTTCGCAGTTTTGCCCTGTATGCAGCATCCGTGTCTCTCGTGGCATTGCGACATTCATTATCGTAGTACCAGGCATCTTCTTGAGATGAGTTTAAGTACCCAAGTAGGCTTTTTTGCCATACTTAGCCTTGTGCGTACCTTAACGGCGGGAAGTGAGTGATCGTAGTCAATGTTCGCACCTCTGATCACCCGTACGTCTAGGACACTCGATGCGTGCCTCTCATCGACTACCACGTGCTCTATCTGATTCCTCGTCAATTGATCTGGAGATAACCATGTTGCCTTATAAATATTTTTATGGTCAAATCTAGTGCTGCTAACTACCTTATTTCTTGCCGCAGAAAAATCAATCAGTCTGATGCGATTGTTCGACGTTTCGGTGTGCAGACTGAATTTTTCCGATGGTAGGCTCAAATGCGGCCTCCCTGCCTATTATAGCATTAAAATCACCTAATACAATTTTGATGTCATTGCTGGGGCTACGGTCATATTCATTTTCTAGGCTCTCGTAGTATGTGGAAAAACTTTGTTTTGACTCTAATGGTGGCTATACGTTCACACACCGGGTTGAACCTTGAGACTAGTTGTCGCAGTCTCTTGCCAACCACAAATCCACATCCAAACTCGTGCTTGTCCTCATGGCCACTATAGTAGATGTCGTACGTCTTCATACGCGAGCACCCGTGTCCCGTCCTCCAAATTGTCTGTAAAGCTGTTATGTCAGCCTTGTATTCTTCGAGGACTTTCGCCAGTTTGATGGAGGCACCTGGTCTGTGCAGTGTTCTAACATGCCAGGTGCATATCTTAAAATCATGGTCCTTAATTCGTTTGCGGAGGTCGTCAACATTTTTGGGGTTCCGTTTTATTTTTTTCTTACTTCTTTTTATTGCAATAGCTCGGTGGCGGATTGCAAGCCCAGCGCACCACGTCGCTGTTTTCTCCTCCTGCCAGGATTTTATTACAGCCGCTCATTCTAAGTCAGACGCTGACCAGGGTACCGCTCACTCTGAGACGACGTGCCTGTGTTTTAAGTTTCGCCCCTCACAGTTAGCCGAACTCTAAACGGTGTCAAAGCCACGTTTCCAGTCGTCACCACGTTGAGGTACTCCGCAGTAGTACTACGAATACGGAGCTCTGTGAGTAGACATGAAGTGCAATTGGCAAGGATCACTCTGGGTTTGCCAAGTAAAACCGATCAGAAGCTTTAACTTACATCACACCCCCAACGCCTATTGGGTCCAACATTTAAATTTTGTCAGGATATTCATATTCGCATTATCTACTACTATATTGGTATCAAATTTTATCTCCCAAACTCTAAAAAAAGTATTGCCACGCCAACTCCGCGGCTGGCTGGATGTATGGGAGGTACCAGAATGGGTGGGGCAAAGGTTTCGGGTTTCTTAGGGTATGTCTACTTTTGCAAGATAAATAAACTGACCAAATTCAAACATCCTTCGGTTGTCCGTTTGGAAGTTATGGAAGAAATATTAATTATCCAAAAATAGGTAATTTTGTATGGGAGGTACCAGAAGGGGTGGGTCTATTCTGTCCATTTACAATCCCATAAGTTCGTTTCGAAATATATTAATACTGGTAAATTTTCATACCGATCCGTTAAGGTTTACTCGAGTTATCCTGCTGACCAGCCATCCAGCCAGCCAGCCAGACAGACGGACATAGCTCATTCTACTTAAAAAGTTCTGAAACGAATTTGGTCTTAAGATACTTGGGGTCTAACTCGTCTCCTTTAATGTGTTACACTTTTTTTCGTATCAAATGATATATACCCTCATCCCTAAGGGTGATGGTATAAAAACAGACAGACATTCAGATTTATAATATTAATAGGAAAGGATAGGAATTACCAAATATGTTTCACAGATTTTACCATAACCCAAGAACCATTGGTCTGATTGTCTCCTTAAACATACCCAATATGTTATAAACTTATTTACAATATTCACTAGTAATACGCCGTTGAATAGGTGAAGTGAAG
The DNA here is from genome assembly GCA_964034835.1 of Muscina levida. Taxonomy (NCBI): domain Eukaryota; kingdom Metazoa; phylum Arthropoda; class Insecta; order Diptera; family Muscidae; genus Muscina; species Muscina levida. The sequence continues at coordinate 82,558,122 of OZ035882.1, forward strand.
ACTTATAAAAGTATATACTTGGACTTACCATATCTCTTATAGATATCGAGATATATGATGTAAAAGTTAATACAAAATTTTGAAATTGCATAACTATGTTGGTTATTGAAGACCACCATATATTTCAACAATTTAGCGTATATCAAGTCAAAATCTACAACAAAAAGTATATGTGCATATTTTCTATATCTCTAACAGTTTCCGAGATATCAGCATTGCTTTGACATTAAATAAACCTTCCCTAAAATTACTCAACTCATTGACCACAAATTACCAAACAGCCATAGCATTTTAACTAGCAGGTACATACCTTTACAATCGTTCATCAACCAACAGCATTTAAAATTAGACTTTTTGCATACAAAATGCCCTTACAAACAACAGGCTGTATTTAAAATACAACTGTAATTAGATTTACGCCTCTGCGATTTCATTGTGACCACAAGCAAAATATTTCCGCTGCTCACAGTCACTCACATTAGCATTCACATTCGAATCAACTCAAATTTGTTGTTGCTGACAATATGCTACATGCTGTGTCAAATACAATTTGAATGTGGTTTTCGGTAGGTAACACATTCAAATGAAATACACACACACTGTACCACACATCCTAGTGCAGGATGATTCTTCAATTTACACACAACTAGACGCGCACTCCCTTGCAAATCCACTCACATGAACCCAGTGACAGAGGGCGAGAGAGACACAGTAAAAGTTTCAATAAATTTTCAGCGATTTATTACATTGCAATAAATAACTTTAGCAAACAAAATGTTGGGCTCACGCAACGCAGTGATAGAGTAACAGTAGCTAGCTGTTACTCCAAAAGCAGTAGCTAAGCTTTACAAAAAGCCATTAGGTCTAGGCCAGATAAGAACTAATATTACCCAAATGCATGCAGAGATTTGGTGTTTGGCAATAATGGATTTGTTGGCTTATACTTATTCTGTGTGATAATGGTGCTCTTTTGCTCCCCCATTTCACTTTGAAAAGTTAACAAATTACTGGCAAAGTCGTAATAATAAATTGAAATTAAAATTCCAACTTGCTTGCTTTATAGATGCATAGTTTAATTTGTGCCAGAATACGCGTTAATATTGCTTATGGCCTAATGTTACTTTGTTTATGTAAAACCGAAAAAGGACAACTGGATATTTGTTTTGAAAACTGTAAATGATTTTTTAGGAAAGAGATTTTAAATTAAATAGCGCCACATAATCGGTTTGTGGAAAAGCAGAAGTTTAGAATACTTTTTTATGTAAGACTTTTAATAGATTCTAATATTATTTTAATTCTTATAATATAAGTTTCACTCATAAGCCTTTTAATTTATATTATGGATAGTTTTGTGCAACATAAAATGCAATAATTTCATGTAATTCATGTTTAACCAAATAATCCTCTCGCGGAATAATGATATAAGTTGGCTAAGTCCTTTCTAAGTTTTAAATCACCGTTACAAACGTTTATATCCATTCCTTTAATTTTCTTTGGCACACCATTCTCCCGTATCGTTTCCGAATCATCAAAACTTTAAAGTTTTTTATATTTTTACTACACCAATTGCTTTAATTGGATGTCTGCTTTGTAATATTTGTACTTTGTGCAATAATATTGCTTATGAAAGTCTCAAAAATTTAAAATTTGTGTAACACGTGCACAAAGCTATTCGAATATGCAATATATAATATTGCACAACTTTGAAGCATAAAAGTCTTTGATTCTTTTTTTCATAATTTTTAATCTAAAAAAACAACATTGAACTAGTTAAAATATGACGTTTATAATATTACGGTAATTTCTGAAGAACTGAAGGGAAAATTATATTCCTTATTGGAAGTGTCTAAAAAATACGATTGACTGAAATAAGTCAAAGATAGAAAAGCTTGTATACATTTATGAACCCGGTGCAGTAAGTCAATTTCAATGTAACAGCAATAACAACATAACACAGTGGTATCTAGTATAATAATAATTCAATATTATGTGAAACACCATATCCATGGAACTCGAATGAAAGCGATGTTAATATGTGTTTTACATCTAACGGATATATCTGATAACACTGTGCAACAACCAAAATCGGAATGGGATGAAACCAAAAGGAAATGAAAGTTGACACTATGTATAACAAAACCCTCAAGGGATTTCTTAAGTTTAGTGCGCATTTGAAGTTGGTGATTTTTGAACGCTGGCTAACAAGAAAAACTTATTAAAAACGTCATAAAATAATGCTATTTATCCCGGAAAGTTGTGGTATCTTACTGTTCGAGGAATCTATTTTTGACATTTATTTTTATTTTTAAGCGCCGCCAGAGGGCGCTTTCGTATTTTTTTTGGTTTAGATTGAATTTTTTGTCTTTCCACACGATTACAGCCGTAGATTAAGAGCTATCGAGCTGAAATTTGGTATGCGAGCTTCTATCCACCAAGCGGAGATTGGGTTCTAAGATGAGCTTGATCGGACAAAAACTTCTCCTACCTCCAATGCAAACTTCCCATATTTTTGGGTTTGGGGAGTTTTTGTCTGATCTTGCTCTTCTTAAAACTTAACTTTCCCTAAGAGGTTAGAAGTTTGCCTACCAAGTTTCAGCTCGATAGCTCTTAATCTAAGGCTGTAATTGAGAAGACAAACAGACAAACATCCCCAAATAGGGCAAGTTTGTATGGCAGGTGGTAGTAGTTTTTGTCTGATCATGCCCATCTTAGAACTTAATCTCCGCTAAGGGGATAGAAGCTTGCATTCCAAATTTCAGCTCGATAGCTCTTAATCTACGACTGTGATCGCATGGACAGACCCCAAAAAAGGTACAATTTGTATGGGAGGTGGGAGTAGGTTTTTCCGATCATGCCCGTCTTAGAACCCAATCTCCGCTTGGTGGAAAGAAGCTCGCATACCAAATTTCAGCTCGATAGCTCTTAATCTACGGCTGTAATCGTGTGGAAAGACAAAAAATTCAATCTAAACCAAAAAAATTTACGAAAGCGGTCTCTGGCGGCACTTAAAAATAAAAATAAATGTCAAAAATGGATTCCTCGACCCCAAAAACAGCAAATAAATAGCATTATTTTATGACGTTTTTAATAAGTCAGCGTTCAAAAATCACCAACTTCAAATGCGTGTAAAAAAAAATCTCGCACTAAACTTAAGAAATCCCTTGAGGGTTTTGTTATACATAATGTCAACTTTCATTTCCTTTTGGTTTCATCCCATTCCGATTCCAAAAGTTCAATTTTGTGTCACAGTGTAATCTTTGCAATATGATACAAACAACAAAAAGGGCGGTGTGCAGTGATGGTATATTTGACGATTTATCGTCATTTTGACGATTTTTTGTCCAAAAAAACAGAAATGACGATTTGACGATTTTTACTCCTCAAATGACGATTTTTACAAATTACAACTTTCCTTTCCAAGTTTGCGCTTGGTAACCCTAACTTAATCAGCACACAATAAAAGTGATGCCAAAAAAAGGTAAATTCATTACAAAACATGGCAACAATACTTTTTGACACATTTTGTGATCAACTTCTGAAACGATTTGAATTTGAAAATAAATTCAAATCATTAAACTTAAGTAATCCTTATGTACGGTCTTCCTCTGTTATTGTAAAAGAGTATCAACATTTTATTGAATACGATGAACTGCAAAGTTTAAACTCCGAATTCCGCGAAGTATCCCAGTAAGATTTTAGAAATATATTTAATAGTAACAACGATGAGTTATTGAAATTTTGGAAAACAGTCTGTGAGCTAAGACGTGTGGACTCTAAACTACTTTTTCCAGTTTAAACAAAATTTATTAAAATAATTCTAATTAAAAATTAAATTAAAATATTATTTTTTTTATTCTTTTTATGTTTTTTTTCAGTTTTGTTTTTTAAGTTATTTCATTCAATGAATTATTTTATTTAAATTAATTTTTAATGTATTTTGTATAAAACGTTTAAAAAATGTATTTTATTGTTTTTTTTTTTGCATTAGTTTGTTACATACCGGATAAAATGAGTAAATTTGTGTGTAGATTTTTGACGATTTTAAAATCAGGTTTTGACGATTTTGACGATTTCAAAACCCAAAATTGACGATTTTTGACCAATTTTGTATACCATCACCGCCGGTGTGGCTAAATTAAAAAATTTGCAAATTAATAACATGAATAAAATGTTAATTATTATAATGTAGGTGTAAAAGAGACTACTACCAACAATGTATCCCAAAACTTGTATTAGGTAGAGTAAAGTAAGTTAGGTTATAACTAAAGTGTTCAAATACATACTTGACTTTTTCAGAAAATCGGTTTCCGGTTTATTCGAAAAATACCTTTTTCCAACAATCCGGTTTTCGCATTTCTGATTTAGTAAAAAACCGGGTTAGCCGGTTTCATTCGGTTTTTCAGAAATTGTAAAATATACTCAGTAGGAAGTGTCTGCAAGACATCCTCAAGGATAGGTGCATGACCATAGTAAATCGTTGATGACATTAGGAGGACCGTCCATACAAATCGTCGACGAAATTTTCATTCAAGTGTCCGCTTTGTCATACACGACCTGATGAGCGGCAATGTCGGTCAAATTGACCTGATGGGTAAAAATGTCTTGAATTGTCATTCAAACCATATTAGTTTGATTTAGTATATTCATTGGTGCCATTTTAAAAGATGGATTTTTGGTTTTTTTTTTTAGCTTTTTATTAGTATGACTAATTGTTAAGACTTTTGGAAAACTACTGACCAAGAGAGGAGTTAAGTATATAAACTTTTATACGGCATTCACATTTATTCGACTTTTCAAATTATGAAATTGCTGACGTTTACTCGTCCGTTTAATAGGATTCCATTTTTGGGTTCCTATTTTTTTCCGTTGATTTTGTTGAATGTGTTTGATGCACGACAACATTAGTATTTTGTCGTACAGCTTCTCGTCAAACGAGTGTTTTGACGACAAGTACATAAATATTCCACATTATTATACCTTAGATTAGGTTGATTGTTATTGACGCACGACAACATTAGTATTTTGTGGGTCGGCTTGTCGCCAACCGAGTGTTTTGACGACAAGTACATACATTTTTCACATTTTGTCTTGAGGACAGCGTTGACGACAAAGTCGTGTATGACGGAACTTCCTACTGGGTAACCAAATATAAAATTAAACATGAATTAAATATGAAATCATATGAATATCGATACCCTAATTCTAAAGTATGCTAAGTCAACTTATCGTTTTGTCTAGTAATAAAAGCTTTTTTGCAGTTTGATGATCATTCCATCAAAACAGAAGTTGTTAGGAAATTTCCTGTAAAACTTATATTTTACACTTAGTATGATTTTAAGGTATAGATTTCATCACTAATAAAACTCCATTTTACAATTGGTCGCTTAGTATAGAAGATAAGGGCACTTAAAGTTATTCTAGGAAATATCGATGGTTTTCCACCCATTTCAAGGTGAGATCCCAAGTGTATCTTGGTGGTTTCACAACTATTGTATGGAAATCATAAATTAAGCACCTTCTTGCGATCAGACTCTTAGTTTAGAAGAAAACTGCACCTAAAGTTGTTCATATAAATATTGACGGTTTTCCAGCCATTGTAGGGTTATATCCCAACCTTATGTTATCTCAGTGATTTCACAACTATTGTTATGTGATCACAAATCTTTCTTACGATTGCATAGTTTAACGAAAATTTAAAGTTTTTTTATGAATATCTAACAGAATTTCCCAAAGAAATGTTCGTATTGCATATAGAAATTTTAAAGAAAGCATCATTTGAGATTTCCCAAAAAAAATATTATATAAGCATAAACAACCTTCTATACTGATTTCCCTAGAACAACCCTAGAACAAACCTGGCAATGTTCTGTGAAAATGATCCTTTTTGAAAAACCGGTTAACCGACATCAAAAAACCGGTTAAACCGGGTATTCGAAATTGGCATTTTTGAATAAACCGGAATACGGTTTTGGATAAATAAACCGGTTAGAAGGTTTTCGGTTTCGGTTTTGAACACTCTAGTTATAACTTAAACCGGTAAGGCGACTTTACTAAGAACTGTCTCACTCACAACGAAAACCGCCAGTTTATGATCGTTAAATTGAGTTGTAGATTGGTATTTACGTTTAAAAGTCTTCGAATTTAAATACCAAAACAATTTTTAAATTTATTGTCTCCCTCTTCATTATTTGATACAATCTTCCAATCTTTAAATATGCAAGTTGTATTTCGAAATCTTACAGTAATAACCAAATGTTACCCACCTATTCATAAATGACCATAATATGTATGATTTTTGTACTTTTATTTTATAGGGGATAAATTGACATACAGTCGACCATCGGTTAACGAACGCCTCGCTTAACGAACATTTCGCACAACGAATACAATTAAAAAAAAAAAAAATTCGCTTAACGAACAAAGTTTCGTATAACGACCAACGCAAAATGGGAAAAAATTACTTCTTATATGGATTAACGAAAAGCAAATGCAAGGTATTTCGCAGAACATAATTTGTGAGAAGGCTAAAGCGGTATACGCCGATCTTGTTGAAAGAACACCAGGAACATCAGTAGTCAGAGAATAAGTGTTTAAAGCAAGCAATGGGTGGTTCGAGAATTTTAAAAAACGTACTGGCATCCATATCGTTGTGAGACATGGTGAAGCAGCAAGTTCAGACACTGACGCAGCAGAGAGTTTCATCGCCGATTTCCAGTAGCTTGTGGATGATAAAGGTTACTTTCCCCAGCAGGTTTTTAATTGTGAAGAAACTTGCCTTTTTGGAAAAAGATGCCCAAACGAACCTATATAACAGCAGAGGAGAAGGCAATGCCAGACAACAAACCAATGAAAGACCGCCTTACCCTGCTTTTTTGTGCCAATGCAAGCGGAGATTTGAAAATAAGACCACTCCTCGTCTACCACTCAGAGAATCCACGTGCCTTAAAAAAGCATAATGTCGACAAGAGCAGTCTAAATTCCATGTGGACGTCCAACAAAAAGGCTTGGGTAAAACGTGCTGTTTTTACTGAGTGGGTCAATAAAGTTTTATGTCCGTGTGTGAAGAAATTTGTGATTGAGATGAATTTGCCACTTCGTGCCTTGCTTGTTATGGACAACGCTCCTTCTCATTCACCAGGGTAAGAAGATGATCTCGCTGAAGAGTTTAAATACATTTCCGACTTTTTCCGATCTTTTTTCGACTTGGAACGGATTATTTCATTTTGGACTGATATATGTGGAAATAATGGTTTTGCTTTACGAACGTTTCGCATAACGACCACGCTTCTGGAACGAATTGTGTTCGTTAACCGAGGGCCCACTGTATATATATATAAGTTCCTTTCAAAGGGCCGGAATAAAATAATTGTAATTGGTGCGATCTCTGGCCAGGATTTTCAGGTTGTTTCACGTTACATTGGCAGAGGCAAGGTCGGCGTACATCGTGCGACGCCATGATGTTCTTGGTCTGCCTCGACATCTTGTACCTTGTGGGTTCCACCATAGTACTAGACGGCAGAATTCTTCGTCGTCTTTGCGAATTGTATGTCGTAATGTTCAGAGGCGCCTCGTTTGTAGAGTGCCTCTTAGAATTTTCCGCAGACATCTGTTGACAAAGGCCTTACGTGAAATCGCAACAGTGAGCGCCCATGACTCACATCCGTAGAACAGCATAGTTTTAATATGAGAATTTAATATACGTACACTGAAGGAAAAAATTCGTTGCTCCCAAACGAAAAATTAGACAAATGAACTTGGTTTGAAGTTTTCATTTGCCGCAAAACAAAACTTGTTTACCACAAGTAGTTGTGTCTATTGTGGGAATGGAATAATAGTTTATCGCAAAAAATATACGTTTGTAACAAACGAAGAACGACTACGGCAAACTATTATTTCGTTAGTCGTAAACGAAAAACTCTTTTGAGGCAAAATAAAATTTCTTTTGCCACAAATGAAAAGAACGTAGACACAAACTTTTATTTCGTTAGTCGCAAATGGTAAACTCGTTTGTAGCAAAGAAAATTGTGTTTGCCGCAAAATAAATCCACGTTTGCCACAAATGAAAAACGGGTAGAAATAAACGTTAATTTCGTTTGTCGCAAAAACAATTGTATTTGCCGTAAAATAACCCACTTTTACCACAAAATAAATCCTCTATCGCTGCAAACATACAAACTCGTTTGTTTCAAACGATAAACGCCATTGGCCCAATCGGGATTTTTGCTTTGCCAAAAATTAAATACCAAATTTTTTAAATAGGATTTTCATTTATTTTTATATTCTTTTTTAATATATACATGGATTTAAAATTTAACACATACATTTACAATTGGTTAATTTTTTGTTCACTCTAAAGTTCTCAAAAATGATTTAGTGATGCCTTTCCAAAAATATTGTGAATTCCTGAAAAAAAAACAATTTAGTAAATGAATAAAATTAACAGACATATTGTAATATCATACCTTTTGGTATACAAATTTGCATTTGAGTCCAGGTGTAGTCGAGAACGACTGTGACTGTGTTCGAATAAAAGAATTCCATATTCAATGATTCGCTATAGCAATAACATAAAAGTCTAAAATTTTCATAACCATATCAAAAATAATGAAGTTGCTCTTCAAGTTTCATTTGGTGTTCAGCTTCTTGAAAAATAAAATACTTACCCTTTATTTTGAAATATATTCATAACTAGTGGACCCGGCAATGCTTCGCTATTGCATAATTGACTAATATTACAAAATTAACTTAATATACTACACGTATATCAATTCAAATTGGCTCACAGTTATAAAAGCTGTGCATATGCCAATTTAAAACATACTTTGGCAACGTTTCCTTAACTCGATAATAATATGTTTGGCTTGCTTTCTTAATGGGATAATTTTAAGCGTTGATCTTATACCCTCGGTAAACAATTCGTTACCCCAAGTAACTCCCAAACCAGTTCAATCAATAACGTTTTATTGTGTCTCTAGGATAAAAATATTAAAACTGTCTTATGCAATATTGTAATTGTAGTGCAGAATACTATCTGTGTACCAAATTTTATTTTTCTACGGCTAAGATCCGATTTAAGCATGCCCCCTCCGCCCACTGATTAAATTTTTGTAATTGTTGCGCATAGTTTTATTTATTTATGGTGTTGCATCTCTCGAGGGCTAAAATACAAATAAAATTTCCTCCGCAAATTTGTAATTATAATGCCAAATACTATGTGTGTATCAAATGTTATCTTTTTAAGGTTAAATACAGTCTTGCCACGCCCTCCACCCACTGATTAAAAATAAAAACTTGGCTACGGTAAATCTGCCCATTGATCGAAAATTATCATATTGCATATATCATAAAGTTTTGCCATAACCAATATGCCTATAGGGTCCAAAACTAAAATTTTATCTGCATATTCATATTTGTGTTGTCGAGTACTATCTGAATGTTAAATTGTATGTATCTCGCTCTAAAATAAACTTTTGTCACGCCTACTTCGCCCATTGGGTCAAAAATTAAAATATCGTATGCATATTCATATTCGTGATGGCGACTACTAACTGGGTATCACATTTTATCTCTCTAGCTCTAAAAGAGCTTTGTCACGCCCACTGCGCCCATTGGGTCAAAAATTAAAATTTCGTCTGCATATTCATATTCGCGTTATCGAGTACTATCTGGGTATCAAATTTTATATCTCTAGCTCTAAAAAAGTATTGTCACGCCCACTGCGCCCTTTGGGTCAAATATAAAAATTTCGTCTGCATATTCATATTCGTGTTATCGAGTACTATCTGGGTATCAAATTTTATCTCTCTAGCTCTAAAAAAAAGTTTTGCCACGCCCACTCCGCCCATTGTCTCAAAAGTGAAGATTTTATCTGCATATTCTAATTCGCGTTATCGAGTACTATCTGGGTATCAAATTTTATATCTCTAGCTCTAAAAAAGTATTGTCACGCCCACTGCGCCCTTTGGGTCAAATATAAAAATTTCGTCTGCATATTCATATTCGTGTTATCGAGTACTATCTGTGTATAAAATGTTATCTCTCTAGCTCTAAAAAAAGTTTTGCCACGCCCACTCCGCCCATTTTGTCAAAAATTAAAATTTCCTCTGCATATTCATATTCGTGTTGTCGAGTACTTTCTGGGTATCAAATTTTATCTCTCTAGCTCTAAAAGAGCTTTGTCACGCCCACTGCGCCCATTGGGGTTAAAAATTAAAATTTCGTCTGCATATTCATATTTATGTTGTCGAGTACTATCTGGGTATCAAATTTTATCTCTCTAGCCCTAAAAAAAATTTTGCCACGCCCACTCCGCCAATTAGGTCAGAAATAAAATTTTGTCTGCATATTCATATTCGTGTTGTCGAGTACTATCTGTGTATTAAATTTTATCTCCCTAGCTCGAAAAAAGTTTTGCCACGCCCACTCCGCCCATTGGGTCCAAAATTTAAATTCCGTCTGGATATTCATATTCATGTTGCCGAGTACTATCTGTGTATCAAATTTTATCGCTCTAAGTCTAAAAATATGTTTTGCCACGCCCACTATGCCCATCGGATCCAAAAATAAAATTTCGTCTGAATCTTCATATTCGCGTTGTCGAGTACTATCTGTGTATCAAATTTTATCTCCCTAGCTCGAAAAAATGTTTTGCCACGCCCACTCCGCCCATTGGGTCAAAAATTAAAATTTCGTCTGCATATTCATATTCGTGTTGTCGAGTACTGTCTGTGTATCAAATTTTATCTCCCTAGCTCAAAAAAAAGTTTTGCACGCCTCTCCGCCCATTAGGTCAAAAATTAAAATTTCGTCAGCAAATTCATATTCGTGTTGTCGAGCACTATCAGGGTATCAGATTGTATCTCTCTAGCTCTAAAAAAGTTTTGCCTCCGCCAACTGGTCTAAAATTAAAATTCCGTCAGCATATTCATATTCGTGTTGTCGAGTATTATCTGGGTATCAAATTTTATATCTCTAGCTCTAAAAAAGTTTTGCCACGCCCACTCCGCCCATTGGGTCCAAAATTTAAATTTCGTCTGCATATTCATATTCGTGTCGTCGAGTACTATCTGGCTATCAAATTTTATCTCTCTTGCTCTAAAAAAAAGTTTTACCACGCCCACTCCGCCCATAGGGTAAAAAATTACAAAATATATAGCCTATAGTAATTTCCATATGGTACACTTACTGTCTTCCAAATTTCATTGAAATCGGTTCAGCCGTTTAGGCGTGATTGAGCAACAAACATACAAACAAACAAACAAACAAACAAACAAACAGACAGACATTCACATTTATAATATTAATAGGAAATAGGATATCTTCTTGCGCAAATCCAAACTCGTCAAAAGTGTTAGTTTTTTCACTAGATTGTCTTTTCCATTGAAATTGACTTTTAAGAACATTGTCTTTACATAAAGAAAAAAACACCGACACGACGCTCAACAAACTGATGTTCACACTTCAACCACAAACGATAAATAAACACCATAACACTACACGATAGCGATCATTCTGGAACATCTTAATGATTGATACACTCCAATCACTCTTTTGTTGCAGCGAACGAACATTCGTGCGGGACTAACGTGGAAGACGTTTGTGCAAAATATAAAACTTTTGTTTAGGAGAGTTGAGAGAACAAAAAGCATGTTCTCTCAACTCTTCTAAACATAAAAGATTTAAATATTCTCCAAAAATCTTCTGCAGTTGTCCCAAACGAATTTTCGCTTGCTGTTAGAAATAAGTAACGCTCTTTGTTCTCTCAATTCTCTCAAATATAAAGGTTTTATATTTTGCACAAACGTCTCCCATCGTTGTCCCAAACGAAAAATTAAACGATGTAGGAGTAAACAAATGTTCGTGTACTGTAAAAAAAAGCAATGTTGATGGCAACTGTTTCATTTTGCGTCGAATACTTCAACGATTGTGGTAAACGTTGAATTTTCGAAACAAAACAACTTATTTTGCAGCAAGCGAGCAACAAATGCTTTTTTTTTTTTTTGAGTGTAGTTTGGTGTTACGGGAAATCTCATTCGATAACTAGACTTTGTTCAGACTTTCAAATGTTTGTTTTTCTTTGTTGATGTGGAAAGCGACATCGAGGGTGGTACCGCCTTCAGGGATTATTACACTGCCTAGGAATTGCGTTTGATTTGTTAACCGTAAACGTTTAGGTTAATATAGAAATCGCTGGTAGATATGAATTCCGATTTGGTGGTGTTAATATCTAGGCCGACAGCTTGAGCATTTTGGCTAAGAAGTTCTAATTTGGTCTGTTGGTCACACTTTTTGACGTAAAGGAAGGCGGTGTCATAGCCAAGTTCTTCTGTGTGGGATTTTTTTTTTCCTTTCAGATAGCTTCAAAAAGCGGTTGAAGGTATAGTTACTCTCGAGTCAGCCGTTAAAGCTTCGGTGGGGATGTAGTCATTTCCCGGGGCTTTACCCTGTTTTAATTGTTCTACGGCTTGGGTGAGCTCATAGATGCAGCGGGGTTGATGAGATAAACACTTCATCTACTTAATACAGTCGTCGAGGATATTTTTTCGTATAGTTGGACTTGAGGAGAGCAGTTAAGAATCTCCAAAAAGTGTTTACGCCACCTATTGAGTTAGTCATTTTCGGATGTAAGTAGATGTCCTACGTTATCCCGCATTGAACGTGTACGGTTTCTGTTCTTGCCCGCAAGTTTACAAATGGTGTCGTAGAGGCCTATAAGGTTATTATCCCTAGCGGCGTCTTCTGCTTAGTTTGCGAGAGATGAGGACCAATTCTGTTTGTCCGTGCGGCAAGAATGTTTGACCGCTATGCAGAGAGCTCCATATTCTGAGTCAAGATGGGCACTTGCGTGACGAGTGAGGGCTCTATCTCTGGCAATGTTCGCTGATTTGCGCTGTTCGATGAGAGTTAGAGATGTTTCCCTAATCCAGGCCGACCTAGCTTTGGGCAGTGATTTAAGGTACATGTTGCATGCCTTAGTGGATTTTTTTTATTGCGTACCAAATCTCGTTAACATCAGAGCTGAGGTTCGGAGCAGAGGGAAGATTCTCTCTCAGGTGGGACACTTAACTTGTAAGGGCGTTTGGGTTCTTTAATGAGTCTGCATTAAATCGGGCCTAAGTCTTTAGTGATTTCTGGCGTATCGCCGTTCCACGCATGGGGATTCTCGTAATGGACAGGAAATGGTCGGATGTACATCAATACAAAAATGTTCGCTAATACAATAATACAAAATATGTTCGATCTGGTTTTCAGAGGTTTTCGGTGAGCGCTAGGTCACTCTGTGACATCTCTTATGAGGGACTATTGAACCACCGACCACAAGATTGTTGTTGTTGCACAGCTAATTTAAAGATTGCCATTTTCATCACGTTGACTTAATTCGTGTCTGCCCAAGATTTGCTCCTGTCCAGTGTAATCCGAGTCGATATGTGCGTTTAGATTACCCATCAGAATAACAACATCCTGTTTTTTAATAGAGGCTAGTGTGGCGTTAAAGAGGTTGTACAAATCGCCTTTATTGTTGATGTCGCTTGGCTCTGTCTGTGCGTACAATTGTACTACTCATACCTTGCGAACGTAAAGCAAGATACTAGCAAGATTCTGAATGAGATTGGCTACCAGTTGATTATGGCTTGAGTCGCTTAACATTATGTTCATCGTGATCTGAAAAAATTAATTTTCACCAATTGCAACCTTGTGTTCACCGTTTCCAGTCCATCTGTATTCACTGGCGCCTAGTATATCTTAGTTAATCCTTTAAAACTCAAGTATTAGTTGGTGTAATTTGCCGGTCTCATATAATGTCTTTACGTTCCAGTAGCCGCGAAAGTCCTCCAATTAATAAGGTGATGAATTTTGGGGAAAAAAAACTCATCTACTAGTCGACTTGAACTCCGAGGGACATTACTAGTCAACCACAATATATTAAATTGATTTAATATATTGCTTACATATTGACTAATATATCATCATTCAAAGGGTCTAAGGATACGAGAAAAAATGTAACGAATTACAGGAGACGTGTTAGACCCCATTTATCACAAGAAAAAATTCGTTTCAGGACTTTAAAGAAGATTGATGGCTAGTGGACAGAATAACTCATGTAAACCTAGACTGATCCCTATGGAAATTTACAAATGTAAATTTTTTTGAAAATTTTTTTTTAAATTTTTGATGGTGCTTTTCCGTTGCTGAGTACCTTGTAATAACTGACAACACCTTAGAAAATCGAAACCCTAATAATCTTACATAAATATATTTTATCTAAGTTCACTGAATTTAGTCATGATTTGATAATGATAAAGGATTGTGTTTTTATAGCTGGGCCCGAAATATAATAGTATCTGACGTACTACACTGGTGAGAAAAAGTGTAGTTTTGATTCTCTTTCATTCCTCATATTCACTTTTTGTATTATGACCCTTTCAGTACATCTGCATCGAAATATAGCGTATAATTTCCTCCTCACTAGTGTATTACCCTAAGCGACTTGAAACTAGGCGAAGATGCTTTTATGAAATAAATAAAATATGCGGTCAGAATTCAGAATTCCTTAAAAAAAGTATACTTAACATCCATAAGTATTTTATTGCACAGTGCAACACATAAATTGGTGCCACCTTCGAAACTAAAAATATCCCCAAAGGATTTACATCGAAACATTTTTTTATGGATACTCCAATATTTTCTCCCCAACACAATTTTTTGACCATTTTTACGGAGTCCATATTTTGTAACTGTTCGGAATTTTTTTCTATTCGTCTTCGGCAAAGTTGTAGATCTAAACCAGAGCAAAAAAAGTCTCAAATAGACCGGCCCGAAAAAATTGCATCCAGTGCATGAAAATTGCAAAAATTTGGGAAAAGAGGATATTTTTGCATGATGTTTTCACCATAAAATTTATTTCGTTGTACTCAGTGGCGTATGATTTATGTGGAATATTACTTATCTTCTTCTTTTATCTATATATATAAAAGGCTTGGGTGACTGACTGATCACTCCCCAGCCCAAACGGCTAAAGCTACAACCGTGAAATTTAGAATGTAGGTTTCTTTTATGACGTAGGCGCGCACTAAGAACGGATTTTTTAAAATTCGGACTGCAACGGGGTAAACTGGGCGTGGCACCGCCCCATACAACTTTTAAAATGGCTGCATCTTTTAAACCATTATTGGTACGAAGTCGAGATTTGGTACGTATATCGGTCGTATAAGAAAAACTACTTTGTTTGTGGAAAGTGGGCGGTGCCACACCCCTTTTTTAAAAATAGTTATATTGGCCAAATAAATGGACCGATTGCAATTGAATTTTCTATGTGTGATATTGTCCATAGGGCCTCTATCATAGGCTACATGAAACATAATTAGACAAAGAGGCGTGGCACCGCCCACACAAACCGAAATTTCAATCGGTCATATCTCAAGAGCCATTAACGGTATGAAGATGAGATTCGCTACATATGTAAATGGAACATAGGGGATTACGACTCGCTGGAAAATGGGCGGTGCCACGCCCCATTTGAAATAATTGGTATGTTGGTCATATAAATAGAACGATTGTAATTACAATTTCATATATTTGAAATTGGTTAACTAACTGATTGGGTAAAATGTCTGTAGATAGGATGATGATGGGGTAGTTGTTCTCCTTTTCGTGTAAATGTCAGCTAAGAATGGATTTTGGAAAATTCGTACTTTAAGGTGTAAAAATTACCCATAAGGGATAAACCCAGACCAATCGGATAAAGCTATAATGGCGAAAATTGATATGACCATCCTCACTATCAAATTGGATTGAAGGTTTTTTCGAAATCCGATATTTCTGGGTAAAATATGTCGAATCAAAATAATTTATATGGGATTGCTCCCTATGGAATTAGAACGAAGCAAGGAGGGTTCTCGAAATTCTTTCCTTTTAGGGGTAAAAAAGGTGGATAAAAACTGGTACTAAACGGCTACAGGATTTGTCTTAAAAATTAAAGTGAATATTTTAGTTGTACGATGTTTAGTAATTTTTCGAAATTCGTTCTTTTGTTTAAAAATACTGAAAAGCAATAAAACTGGTACTATCGTCCAGACCAAATAACTAAAGGTAGAGCTACGAAAATGTATTTAGCAGTGCTACCTATAGAATTAGATACCCGCCAAATGGTGTATTTAGAAATTTGAACATTGGGGGGTAAAAAAGGCCGAAAGGGGATATAACTGGTATCATAGCCTATGCCAAACGGCTAAAGCTATTATCGTATATGGCCATAGAATTAGAGGGGGCACCACTCAATTATAGTTGTGTTGTACGAATGAATGTTTTGAAATTCGAACTTTTAGGGATAAAAGGGATTAAAACGGTACAATCACTCAGACAAATGGGATAAAGCCTTATGAAACGTTTGCATTTTATCTGTATTGATTATATTCTTAAGAAGTTTCTTTGTAGATACGGGTGAAGCAACGCGAGCCGGGAAAGCTAGTATCTTTATATATAAAATTCTACTGTACGTGTGTTGTGACTGAACTCCTCCTAAACGGCTGGACCGATTTGCATAAATTTGTATGCGTTTGGGTGGCGCTTCGGGTGGTTTAGATTTACAATTCGGTCCAATTGGACAAAGGGACGTGGCACCGTCCATACAACTTGAAAATCAAAAGGGCTATATCTTATGAATTATCAGAGGTATGAAGATGAGATTTGGTATATATGTTGTTGGAGCGGTATTAATTACAGCCAGAGTGGAAGTGGGGGGTGGCACGCCCCCTTTTCAAAAATCGCTCTGCAGGTTTTTCCAATAGACCGATTGATACGAAAATTTTACCAAGTGGTACTGTTGACCTGTTGATAGTCCCTGGCTATAATAGGTTGTGATTGGATAAAGGGGCGTGGCACCGCCCATACAATTTGAAAATCAAAAGGCCTATATCTCATGAATTATCAGAGGTATGAAGATGAGATTTGGTATATATGTTGTTGGAGCGGTATTAATTACAGCCAGAGTGGAAGTGGGGGGTGCCACGCCCCCTTTTCAAAAATCGCTCTGCAGGTTTTTCCAATAGACAGATTGATACGAACGTTTTACCAAGTGGTAGTGATGACCTGTTGTTAGTCTCTGGCTGTACTTAGTTGTGATTTGATAAAGGAGCGCAACACCGCCCTTACAACTTGAAAGTAAAAAAGGCTATACCTCATGAACTATCAGAGGTATGAAGATGTAATATGTTACATATGTTATTGTTGCAGTATGAATTACAGTAAGGGTGGAAGTAGGCTGTGCTACACCCCTTTTAAAATAAGTAGTTATATCAGTCAAAATTCCACAGTATATTGCAGTTTGCCCAGAGATATGAATAGTAAGGTGGGCCAATTTTTTTATTCCCAAATATTGTAACCAAAATCGTAATCTACGATGAACTGTTAGAAAATTTCATCAATTAAATTTGTGTCTAAAATCAATTCCTAGCTCGCGATTTCAGTAAGACATATTTTTTATTATTTCGTTGTCGGATGCTGAGGAAAGATCTTGGTCTACGTTCATATAAAATCCAACTGGTAGAAGAACTAGAGCAAGTAGACGATCAATTGATTTTTCTTATTTATCATGTCATTGCACTTTATTTGAAGGAGAAATGGTTCCAACATGACGGTTTAATATGACATGCAGCACGTGAGATCATCACTTTGTTAAGCCAAACGTTGGTGACCGAATCTCTCAATATATAGAGAGTATTTGGGAATATTCCGGAACCGGCCGTGGCATGGTGGTTAGAACACGCGACTACCATGCGGGAGATCGCAGGTTCAAACCTGGCTCCAGTCATCTTAAAAGAAAAAAATAAATTAAATTTTCTTTCATTGCCGGCTCCCCTCGAATGTTGTTGACAGCAACTTCGCAGTATTAAGCGCCGATTCAATCGTCGTGTCTAGTAAGAGCTTCTCAAACAGTGACGTTCGCATTCGTCGATAAACAAGTAGGTGCCGTTAGTTGTGAATCTAAAAATAGAAAGCGTGTTAATTTCACAACAACGCGAGAAGCTATCCCATACCTCATTCATGGGGTGCAAAGGGAAATTAAGTTTTTTTTTTGGGTATATTCTTGGTCCTTATGAGAAGAAGACATGGCAAAGGAGGTTTTTAAGGCTAAATTCATGAAGCTTCAAACGAAATTTTCTTTGCGGTCAATAGGAGGAGAGCATAACAAATGTGTTTTTACGCCCAAAGACATAGTTTGTATTCAGATAAATATAAAAATTGAATTTTGTTCTTTAGAGGAATTTCTGTTTCCGATTTGTGAAAGAAGTGTTTTTTTTCCTTACATACAGACAAAACTTAATATACATGTCGAAACTATAGATATGACTTTGGTGATGAACTTTTTACAGACAAAAATTTAACCTACATGTCGAAACTATAGATATGACTTTTATGATGAACTTTTTACTATGTCATAGAGCCTATCATATTTAGAATTTAAAACAATAAGACTTAATTAGTTAACTTCCACGTTAAGGAGCTACTTGAAATTAGTTACAAAGTTAGTAAACTCCACATATTATTGTCGAGTTTAAGTACCGTTTTAAAGTACTTTATAGACCTAAATGTGAAATATATTACAAGTTAATATGCAATAGCGAAGCTTTGCCGGGCGCACTAGTTATAATCATAATTTTATAGTGAAAATATCATGAAAAAATAGCCTTTTTTCTCATATATTTACAATTTTCATGCATTAGATGCAATTTTTTCGGGCCGGTCTATTTGAGACTTTTTTTGCTCTGGTTTAGATCTACAATATGGACTTGTAAAAATGGTAAAAAAATCGTATTGGGGTGAAAATATGTAATGGGGCCAAATGCTTTGGGGATTTTTTTAGTTTCGGGATATACTTCAAAAATAGCTGGGTACGAAGGTGGCACCAGACGATGACCTTAGAAATGTTGCACTGTGTTATACAAGCTTATTTATTTTCTGTAAAATATAGTCTTACAGATAGTTGGCTATATGAATAAATTGCAGCCAAAAATAGCAATACATACAATGCATTCAGTATTAACTAAACATATTTAATTGTAACCGTCTATATAGCACCTCACCTGGCCACATTCTTGTCCTCATACAAACACACACAAAAAATGCTATAGGAGCTACAATAATGTCAATATCCACGTACTTTGCTCAGCAATAAAAACACCATACCTTAAAATTTCTCTACGCATAATAATAATAACAAAAAGCTGAGTTACAAAGAATAAAACAGAAAGAATATTTTTAATTTACACCATTGCAACGATTCAATAACGTTTCAGTGGTCCTGCTGAAAGCACCCATCTCCCGGGCAACAGTAATAACAAAATATCACACTTATCAACAGCAACAGAAACCATAAATAAATCATTATTTTGGCATTGAGTGCAAATTGGGCCAACAAAAGAAAAAAACGCCTCCCCAAATGTACATACACAATTGTTTATTTTAGTGAAAATGTAAATGTATATTTTTACATTCTCCATTTTACACCGCGTAGATTGAAAATTCTGTTTCGCACTGTTGGTGAGTTTATGTTGATATTTTATTAAAAAAGTTTGCGTCTTTTTTATAGCGGAAATTTAGCAGTTATTGAGTACCAGATTAATTCGGTGGACTTTTATAAGCCGCGAATAAAAAATTAATATACGGATACCAAATTGAAGTCATTTATTGTTTTACAGAAGAAAAAAATGTGTAAAATTGTTAATATTAAATTATTTAAGTGCAACGAAAAGCTAAAAGCTATATTGAGTGCAAGATATTTTATAGCTGGCAATAGCTTTGGCAATCGGTCAATAGTTAATGAAGCCAATGAAGTGTATTATGTAAAATGGTTGAAAGAAACTAATTTTTATTGCAGATCTGTTTTAAATCTGCAATAAAGCAATTCTTAAATTGTATCTACCAAAGCATTTAAAGCATTTGGATTGCCTTAAGAAATATATTAACAAATATTAAAACCAGTACAGAAATTTCAGTCAGGTAAACTGACTGATAAATACCATCACCCAATATAAGATATTGTTGAAGTCTTGAGTTATTGAAATGAATAGATTCTTAATTAAAATAAAATAACTTATGTATATTTTTCCCCTGCTTGTGGTGCAAAATCGTCCAAAACTTTACTTATTTGTGTAGGGGGTATAGGTTCCGGTTTGGAATTTATGTGAGAAATATTAATTTTTCAAAAAAATTTAATTTTGATAGGGGGTACCACAAGGGGTGAACCGATACAGTCCTTATTCATTCCTGACTCAAATTTTCATACGTACAACATAAGAATAATTTGGCTGAATTCAGTGCACTTACAAAAAAAGATATGTATGTAAGACTATAGGGATGAGTTCGGTCCTTTGTGTGGGAGGTACCAGAAGGGGTGTGTCAAATAGTTAGGTTTTCTGAGGTTTCGCCTCCTATCACAATATAAATTAACCGACTAATTTTCACTACCCCTCAAATGTCCGTTTGGAAATTATGGGATAAATGTTAATTTTTCAATAATAGGTAATTTTGTATGGGAGGTACCAGAAGGGGTGACCCGATATAGTCCATATTCACTCCTGATTCATATTTTCATAAGCGTACAAATTACTCATAATTTGACTGAATTCAGTGTACTTAGAAAAAAGATATGTTATACTATGGGGGTGAGTTCGGTCATTTGTATGGGAGGTACCAGAAGGGGTGTGTCAAATAGTTAGGTTTTTTGGGGCTTTGCCTCCTATAATAACATAAGTTAATCGACCAATTTTCATTACCCCCCAAGAGTCCGTTTGGAAGTTATAGGAGAAATATAAATTTTTCAAAAATAGGTAATTTTGTATGGGAGTGTTGTGATTCATTAATTGCAACTCATTAATATTTTCGAGTCATTAATTGTTAAGTTACCAATTAAGTATTTTTGGTGTCGTTGCACAAAAACACAACTGAAATTGGAGCAAGTACAACACGAGACATTCGTTGTTTCAGTTGTTTTCTTGCTCCGTCCGTCTGCATGTTGACAAAATAAGGTCGAATTGCATTCATTGGATTTCCGCATGACGTTTGCTTATTACATAAATGGGCAAAGTCGTGCGAAAAATGAATGAGTTGAACGCCCTATTTTGCTGATCGGCAGAATTGCAGTTTGTGTTTTTGGACAACGGCGCAGTAATGATGTATGTATGTAATGTCGGGTAAAGTAAATATAAAAAAACGTAGAATAGTCAAATTAATAATGGAAAAAATAAATAAAAGGTGGCTGGAGACTGAAAAAGGTCTCAGCTACAACCTACCGGAAGACTAATGAACATGATTGTCGATTTTCAGCAAGGTGGTAAGTAAGAAAAAAGAACCTCTCCTCCCCCTTCCCCGCTATACTGTGAATTAGTGCCCAAAGGCGCTGACTCCCCCTAGCGCGGTGCCTCGCGTCCCAAAAGGGCAACAAGGACAGCCTCAGAGGCAGTCCTTGTATTAGGGAATAGCATCCTTTCCTTTTTACTCAATTCCTTTTCCCGGGTACCCGCTTTCCCCGCGGGTACCCAACCCGTTATTCCTTTCATTGGGTATCCGCTCTCCCCGCGGGTACTCAACAGGAGGTACCAGAAGGCGTGAACTGATATAGTCCATATTCACACCTGAGTCTAATTTTCATAAGCAAACATCATACGCAACATTTGAGTGATCTCAGTTTACTTTCAAAAAAGATATGTATGTAAAACTATAAGGGTCAATTCGGTCATTTGTATGGGAGGTACCAGAAGGCGTGAACTGATATAGTCCATATTCATACGCAAAATTTGAGTGATCTCAGTTTACTCGCAAAAAAGATATGTATGTAAAACTATATAGGGTCAATTCGGTCATTTGTATGGGAGGTACCAGAATGGGTGGGGCAAAGGTTTCGGTTTTCTTAGGGTTTGTCTACTTTTGCAAGATAAATAAACTTACCAAATTCAAACATCCTCCGGTTGTCCGTTTGGAAGTTATGGAAGAAATATTAATTTTCCAAAAATAGGTTATTTTGTATGGGAGGTACCAGAAGGAGTGGGGCTATTCTGCCCATTTACAATCCCATAAGTTCGTTTTGAAAAATATTGATACTGGTAAATGTTCATACCGATCCGTTAAGGTTTACTCGAGTTATCCTGCTGACCAGCCAGCCAGACAGACGGACATAGCTCATTCTTCTTAAAAAGTTCTGAAACGAATTTGGTCTTAAGATACTTGGGATCTAACTCGTCTCCTTAAATGCGTTACACTTTTTATACCATCACCCTTAGGGATAAGGGTATATATCATTTGATACCACCCAAAAGTGTAACACATAGAAGGAGTGACTTTAGACCCTGGGTTTCTTTTTTTTGGAAAAAATTTTGAAAGCCTAGCCACGCCCCTTCTGGTACCTCCCATACAAATCTACCTTTCCGCCCACTATAGAGATGGAGAAAAAATATCAATAGATTAAACGTGATCGTATCCAAATTCTATTTTTAGTAAAGCTATAACAGGATAAAGTTTTGGAGAAAAAATCTGGAAGTCTAGATACGCCCCTTCTGGTACCTCCCATACAAATGTACCACTCCTCCCACTTTAGAAATAGGGTAATAATATCAACACACTCGACACGATCGTGCCCAAATTCTGTAATTTGTTATGTTAGAACAGGACAAAGTTTTGGAGAAAAAGTCTAGCGACGCCCCTTATGGTACCTCCCATACAAATGTACCTTTCCGCCCACTTTAGGGATGTACTAATAATATCAGTACACCCAAGGCAATCGTGCCCAAATTCTGTAACTAGTAAAGCTATAACAGGATAAAGTAATGGAGAATAAATCTGGAAGCCTAACCACACCCCTTCTCGTACCTCCCATACAAATGTACGACTCCGCTCACTTTAGAAATCGAGTAATAATATCAATATAGGGATGTACTAATAATATCAGTACACCCAAGGCAATCGTGCCCAAATTCTGTAATTAGTGAAGCTATAACAGGATAAAGTAATGTGGAATAAATCTGGAAGCCTAACCACACCCCTTCTCGTACCTCCCATACAAATGTACCTCTCCGCCCACTTTAGAAATCGACTAATAATATCAATATAATAGAAAATTATTTTTTTTACTGAGGGTAAGGGTAAATGTAAGTTGGGTTACCCGACTGAAACTTTCTAACTGGTTCTAATCCCTAAGGGTGATGGTATAAAAATATTTATTAAGAACTAGCTGACCCGGCAAACGTTGTTCTGCCATACAACTTCGGATCCGGCAAACTTCGTCTCGCTCCTAAGGTAACGCCTTCATAAAAGCTATGTTTTTCGATTTGTATTCCGGCGCAAACACAAACAATGAATAGGTTTGCCGCGAAAGTACAGCTTACCGTGCGAAAAGCAGGATAATTCGAAATTGATCCCACAAACATTCAACGATGCGCTTTGCGACCTATTGATTGTCATCACAAAAGCCAATCGAATGGAGCATTAAATTCCCTTGAATTGGAAAGGACGATCGGTTGGAGTAATAGGAATTTGTGGGATAAGGACTTCTTCTTATTTAAATTTTCCCTTGATGATCGTCGTTTTGATTACATAGTTCATCAGTTTCATGACGGACAACCGCGTACCGTTAAACAATTTCGGTGATTCAGATTCCGCAACATGATTATGATCTCACCTTCAGCTTTAAATAATGCAGCGGAGTTCCTGGCACATATAGGGTATTCGAAAATGCTGTCGGATAGTTGGTCGCCTCATTCTCGTCGGTCACGAACGATTTGGCGCTAGTATTCCCAATTTCGTTAATTTCTAGATCGAAATTCGATGTTGTCGTTCGAACTCTGTACAATATGTCGTCTGGAATCTCGTCCATGTATTTGTCCCGCAATACGCTCGGGTTCGACGTATGACACGTGGTTATGATGATCGCAAACAATGTACGAATTTGATTCACTGGAACAGAAAAAATTGCCTCGGCGAGCGTTGAGTCCTTATGCGTATCGTTTTCGATCAAATTCAAACGTTTGTCAATCTTCTCGAAATGTGGCGACTGATTGAAACAAATACAATTGAGACGCTCCGTTTCGATCTTAACGTACATGTCAACGCAGTACTGTTAAAATAACCGGCGATATCTTTACAGATGATTGTCAACATCTTGCCGAATCATCAATCGATAGGCATAAAAAATCATTTAGCTATCCTATCCACGACAGAACATAAACGGGTATTTAAGTGCAGTTGTCCACCATCCGAAGCTTGAGAACAATATCGCGTGATTACACTTTCTCCTCAACAAACACCACTGCGACTTTATTGATAGTAGATTTTGCAATTGCTCGAAATTGTATAACGTTGATCTAGGTTAATTGCCAAATCATCAATGAAATAGAAGGAATTTATGATCTTCGTTTAGTGGTGGTAACAAAGCTCCCACTCGATATTGTATTTGTCCTTGAATCTAAATATTTGAAAGCAAGTTTAAAAAAATTGGAGGAAGTGTTCACTTTAATAATAACACTATGACACAAAATCAGACTTTTTCGAAATCATCCGAACGTTTAGTAAATCCTAGCTTAGTTAACACATTGCTAAAGGTATTCCTAGAATAGTTAATTTCAAAAAATATTCAACCTCATTATTTTTTTAAAAAAGCAACAAAAAGAAATGAAATCTTTTGGCCTATTTAAAAAAAAAAATTATTTTGTCAGTTTTTGGAAAAACGACGAAAACGTAATATTATTTGAAATTTAGTATTCTTGTCAAATTGAGTCAAATTTTTACTCAGCACCAGTAATTCTATCAGACATGCCTAACTACTTTTTTCACTGTTCCACTATGAAATGAAACGCCATTACCTTATAACTCGAATTGTAACCGGGTTAATCAACAAACTTAACTTCAAATGACCTCATTTGAAAGCTCCTGTTATATTTTTGTGTCACGGAAAACGTGTTTTAACATATACAATTTCACAATAATCAGATATTTTCCAAGCATCATAACAAATATTCCACTTTTACGTCAACTGTAATCATTTAATCAAGTTTTTTGTCGAGTTTTTTCATAATTTTCCGAGTTTTCAACCAAGAATTTTTCTATTTTTCCATTCGAAAACTCATTTAGGAATTTTAATTCTCCTAAATTATTTAGATTGACATCGTCTATAACTATCAAATCATCCGTTAAAATGCAAAATTTAGTCGATAAAGAAAATAATTTTTTTTTACTTTTCCGCAATTTACCAACAAAAATTTTTACATTCGAAAAGCCACTACGGAACAATTGCAAACAAGATTTTATAAAAAAAATTAAATTTGCGATTTTCATCAAATCAAGTAGAACAACACAAAAGTTCGTCCAAAAAATCCAAGTTTTTGAGTTTTTCTGGAATTTTCCGAGAAATCCCCACATGAATTTTTCTATTTTTCCATTCGAAAAGTTATTTCGGAATAATTATCCGAATTTTTTTACAGTTACAATCGTCCAAATTTATTAAATCATACGACAAAACGCAAAAATTCGTCGAAAAAAATATTTATTATACCATCACCCTTAGGGATGAGGGTATATATCATTTAATACGAAAACCAGTACAGAAATTTCAGTCAGGTAAACTGACTGATAAATACCATCACCCAATAATAATTTCTATTACAAGATAATTAATTACCAATTTTGATTATCCTCAAAGTGCCGGTTTAGAAATTATGGGAGAAATAATAATTTTCCAAACAAGGTCATTTTGTATGGGAGGTACCAGAGGGTGATCAGGTATAATCCATATTCATTCCTGATTCAAATTATCATAACTGTACAACTTTCGCAAAATTCGACCGTATTAAGTGTACTTACGAAAATATATATATTTAAAATGGGGGTGAGTTCGGTCTTTTATATGGGAGGTACCAGAAGGGGTGCGTCAAATAGTTATGTTTTGTAAGGTTTTGCTTCCTATCACAAGATAAATTATTTGAACAATTTTCATTACCCCCCAAGTGTCCGTTTGGAAATTATTGGAAAAATATTAATTTTTCAAAAATAGGTAATTTTGTATGGGAGGTACCAGAAGGGGTGATCCGATAAAATCCATATTCATTCCTGATTCAAATTTTCATAACCGTACAAGTTTCGCCAAATTTGACTGAATTCAGTGTACTTACAAAAAAAAGATATGTATGTTGGACTATGATAGTGAATTCGGGCATTTGTTTGGGAGGTACCAGAAGGGGTGCGTCAAATAGTAAGGTTTTTTGAGGTTTTGCTTCCTAACGCAAGATAAATTAACCGACCGATTTTCATTATCCTCCAAGTGTCCGTTTGGAAGTTATGGGAGAAATATTAAATTTGCAAAAATAGGTCATTTTGCATGGGAGGTACCAGAAGGCGCGAACCGATATAGTTCATATTCATTCCTGTGTCTAGTTTTCATAAGCAAACATCAAATGCAAAATTTGAGTGAATTCAGTTTACTTACAAAAAAGATATGTATGTAAAACTATGAGGGTCAATTAGGTCATTTGTATGGGAGGTACCAGAAGGGGTATGGCAAAGGTTTCGGCTTTCTTAGGGTTTGTCTACTATTGCAAGATAAATAATCTGACCAAATTTAGATATCTTCTGATGGTCTGTTTGACAGTTATGGATGAAATATTAATTATTCAAAAATAGGTAATTTTGTATGGGAGGTACCAGAAGGGGTGGGTCTATTCTGCCCATTTACAATCCCATAAGTTCGTTTCGAAAAATATTAATACTGGTAAATTTTCATACCGATCCGTTAAGGTTTACTCGAGTTATCCTGCTGACCAGCCATCCAGCCAGCAAGCCAGACAGACGGACATAGCTCATTCTTCTTAAAAAGTTCTGAAACGAATTTGGTCTTAAGATACTTGGGGTCTAACTCGTCTCCTTTAATGCGTTACACTTTTTTTCGTATCAAATGATATATACCCTCATCCCTAAGGGTGATGGTATAAAAAGTGTAACGCTATAAAGGAGACGAGTTAGACCCCAAGTATCTTTAGACCAAATTCGTTTCAGAACTTTTTAAGAAGAATGAGCTATGTCCGTCTGTCTGGCTGGCTGGCTGGCTGGCTGGTCAGCAGGATAACTTAAGTAATCCTAAACGGATCGGTATGAAAATTTACCAGTATCAGTATTTTTCAAAATGAACTTATGGGATTGTAAATGGGCTGAAGAGCCCCACCCCTTCTGGTACCTCCCATACAAAATTACCTATTTTTGGAAAATTAATATTTCTTCCATAACTTCCAAACGGACAACCGGAGGATGTTTAAATTTGGTCAGTTTATTTATCTTGCAAAGTAGACAACCCCTAAGAAAACCGAAACCTTTGCCCCACCCATTCTGGTACCTCCCACACAAATTACCGAATTGACCCTTATAGTTTTACATACATATATTTTTGGTAAGTAAACTGAGAGCACTCAAATTTTGCGTATGATGTTCTCTTATGAAAATTTAACTCAGGTATGAATATGGACTATATCGGTTCCCGCCTTCTGGTACCTCTCATATAAAATGACCTATTTTTGGAAATTATATATTTCTCCAATAACTTTAAAACAGTCACTTGGGGGGTTATGAACATTGGTCGATAAATTAATGTTGTGATTGGAGGCGAAACCTCAGAGAGCCTAACTATTTGACACACCCCTTCTGGTAACTCCCATACAAATGACCGAATTGACCCTTATAGTTTAACTTACATATCTTTTTTGCAAGTAACCTGAGATCACTCAAATTTTGCGCATGATGTTTGCTTATGAAAATTAGACTCAGGAATGAACATGGACTATATCGATTTACGCCTTGCGGTACCTCCCATACAAAATTACCTATTTTTGAAACATTAATATTTCCCCATAACTTCCAAACCGGCACCTGAGGGACAATCAGATTTAGTCAGATATCTTTATCTTGTAATAGGAGGCATAACCTCAAAAAACCTAACTATTTGACACACCCCTTCTGGTAGCTACCATACAAATGACCGAATTTACCCCCCTAGGATTACATACATATCTTTTTTACAAGTACACTGAATTCGTAGTACACTCATGAAAATTTGACTCTTTAATGAATAGGGACTTTATCGGTTGACCTCTTCTGGTACCTCCCATACAAATTGACCTATTTTTGGAAATTGAACGTTAATTTTCAAAAATCTTCGGACACTTTGACTTTTACGGTTTTGCTACATGTCTTTAGACCATTGGTATTATGTTCTGAAAGTCTTACCTACAACCGTTTACGCTCCAAAGCAAGCATATACCTAATAATACTAAAGTAATTTTAATTACAAATCAGTTAATTTCAACAACTCAAGACTTACACAATATCTTATAGTGGGTGATGGTATTTATCAGTCAGTTTATCTGACTGAAATTTCTGTACTGGTTATATATATAGATAAGAATAGGCTTCTTAACCCTTATCCTGTACTTAAAAAAAATTACGTATACTGTATTTATGGGTCAATTTTGACCAATACATATTTATTTGAATATTTAAATTTTTTGAAATAGTTCGAAATTATGCTATTACAATGACTTTTGCACTTTTTGAACATTTGGGGTATACATAGCAATGGTCGCTTGTAAGCTTTGTCTTTTGCAGTTCACTTGTTGCAGCAGGATTTAAACTGCGTACGACTGCTTAAGCTGAATTGCTGGCAGAAATATGATCTCGCCGAGACATTTCCTGTTGAACAAGATCCCTGCCTAATTCTTTCAACAATATAAGACGTCAGAAATTGTTTTTCTTATTCCAGTCTTGCTTTATTGAAGTAAATAAATAATTAGCGTTATATTTTGTAATGTCCAACATGTTATGGAATAGGGTTAAGAGCTATTGATTAGATATGCGCCTGCAAGTGCAGTTTCTGGCAAATTATTTTATCAATTCCTGACTTCGTTTTATAGAGTTAGTATGATATAATGTGCTTACTAAAATAACAAACATATTTTGCTTGTGTACGAGAACAAATGCGAAAATAGTTGTTTTATTTTCTTTATCGAGAAGAATTGAGAAAAGTTTTCTGGTATATTTTTAATGTCAATTTTATTAGCTGAAGGTACGTTTTATTTTTTCGGACTGGAAAACCATAGTATGGTTTCGTTTTAGTAGTTAATTTCGAAATCCTTAGGATGTAGGCAAATTTTTGCATATAACTTTTCGACATTTCAAATCTTTAACTGATTCCAAAACAAGGCAACTATCTTGTTCCGGCTTTGTGTTTGCTTGCAACAACCCTGTATAATTTATCTGAACGTCACATAGAGCTCGGATTCTTATCCCATATTTGCCGGGTTTAGAGGGTATATATTCAATGAAAGGGCTACGTTCACGGTATGTAACTAATTGTTCACCTACGGTCGTACCTACATCAGGAATAACACATTATTCTAAAATTTCCTTCCCAGCGATGCCACAAGTCACTTATAAGAACTTGTTTATCTCGAGCTTGTCTAAATTTCTGTCTAACATTTTATCGAAAGGAAAACTCGGAGTACATTCTGAAATCGTTGCCTTCGATATTGGCCTGCCCTTCTTATCATCTCACAATCTTACTAGCCACACCACGAGAACGCAATACATACGAGCTATGAGAAGAACGCCCAAATATGCTTTTGTTGAAATTTTGTCTATCAGAATCCAGTTTTCTTGAAAACTGAATGGATATAATAACTGTTGAAGAAATTCACAGCTAATATATTTGTCTTAGATATGCCTAAATCGCTATAAAAGTAAAACATAGTTAAAAATTTCGTTGATATTTGAATTTGGCAATATTGACCCATAAATGCAGTATCCGTAACTTTGTTCGTAGGGCACATCCAAAAAGTGTATTTAACTTAATTGAACTTTACAAACCAAATTTATGCCAAAACCAGTACAGAAATTTCAGTCAGGTAAACTGACTGGTAAATACCATCACCCAATAGAAGATATTGTAGAAGTCTTGAGTGCTTGTGGTGCAAAATCGTCCAAAACTTTACTAATTTGTGTAGGAAGTATAGATGCCGGTTTGGAATCTATGTGAAAAATATAAATTTTAAAAAAAAGGTAATTTTTATAGGGGGTACCAAAAGGGGTGAACCGATACAGTCCTTATTCATTCCTGACTCAAATTTTCATGCGTACAACATACGAAAAATTTGACTGAATTCAGTGTACTTACAAAAAAAGATATATATGTAAGACTATGGGGGTGAGTTCAGTCCTCAGGTACCAGAAGGGGTGTGTCAAATAGTTAGGTTTTCTAAGGTTTCGCCTCCTATCACAATATAAATTAACCGACTAATTTTCATTACCCCTCAAATGACCGTTTGGAAGTTATGGGAGAAATATTAATTTTCCAAAAATAGGTCCTTTTGTATGGCAGGTACCAGAAGGGGTGACCAGATATACTCAGTATTCACTCCTGATTCATATTTTCATAAGCGTACAAATAACGCATAATTTGACTGAATTCAGTGTACTTAAACAAAATATGTTTGTAAGACTATGTGGGTGAGTTCGGTCATTTGTATGGAAGGTACCAGAAGGGGTGTGTCAAATAGTTAGGTTTTCTGGTCCTTTGCCTCCTATAATAACATCAATTAATCGACCAATTTTTATTACACCCCAAGAGTCCGTTTGGAAGTTATAGAAGAAATATTAATTTTCCAAAAATAGGTAATTTTGCATGGGAGGTACCAGAAGGCGTGAACCGATATAGTCCATATTCATTCCTGAGTCCCATTTTCATAAGCGAACATCTTACTCCAAATTTGAGTAAATTCAGTGTACTTATCAGGGTCAATTAGGTCATTTGTATGGGAGGTACCAGAAGGGGTATGCCAAAGGTTTAGGTTTTCTTAGAGTTTATCTACTTTTGCAAGATAAATAAACTAACCAAATTTAAATATCCTACGATCGTCCGTTGGGAAGTTATGAAAGAAATATAAATTATCCAAAAATAGGTAATTTTGTATGGGAGGTACCAGAAGGGGGTCGGGCTATTTTGCCCATTTGCAATCCCATAAGTTCGTTTTGAAAAATATTAATACTGGTAAATTTTCATAGCGATCCGTTAATTTTTACTCGAGTTATCCTGCTGACCAGCCATACAGCCAGCCAGACAGACGGACATAGCTCTATCGTCGTAATAAGTCCTGAAACGAATTTGGTCTTAAGATACTTGGGGTCTAACTCATCTCCTTCAATGAGTTACACTTTTTTTCGTATCAAATGATATATACCCTCATCCCTAAGGCTGATGGTATAAAAATAATTGTCAGAAAATTTCGTGAATCAATTTTTAGAACGTCCAAAGTTATAAGAACTCAAAAACGGTTTGGGCAATTTTGACCCATTAATACAGGATAAGGGTAAATATGCATATTAGAAAGATACAACTTATAATAGGATTCAATATATTTTGAAGAACAAATCCTAAAATGCGTTATTGTTCTCATGTCCTGCAGCCAGCCACGTTTTCCCCTGAAAAACTTAGTTAGGTGCGTGACTGCCAGAACCAAAAAAATATCAACCGACTGCAAAAACGAAACACACACAAAACTGATAAACTTAAAGAAATGCAAGTACTTCTGTACACATCTCTACTTTCTACTATTATAGCAGTCCTAGTGCATATAGTATTTTGCAAATAGAACAACAAAGGAAGAAGCTTCGACATTACTTGCATGCCAATTGCTGCTAAATTCCCTTTAACAACGTTGTACAATTTATTATTCAAAAACCTCACAATCTCACCACCATTGCAATAATGCAATTTAATGGTTTCATAAAGTTTACGTTAAACCATTATTTTTGTTTTCATTCTGTTCCAGTTTCCGCATTTGAACCATAAATTCTGATATATTGCAAAAAAAAATTAAGGCAAACAAAAATAACTCAAATACCACAAACAGTTCTTTTTTTTTTTTGCTTTCGACCACTTTTACATATTTGCATTTACTATTAAGCTGTTTTGCTTTGGGTTAAATAGCATCAAACGCACATAAATTGTATGACGTATATTTTCTATATCTAAAGGAAATTCAATTTTGTTTATTAAAATCTATAGAAAAATAATACAATGAGAAAGAAACTTTACGGCACTAACTTTCTGTAATGGATATGATCTCTGTGTGCCGGAAAATAGATAGCAAATATTTATACTACTGCATTGCCGTTCATAAAAATAAATGAAGTTAGTGGGTTTGCAATATAGAAATATATTTTAATTAAATTTGAAAGTAAATATTAAACTCAAAACACATAACTTTAACTTAATTTCCATTTATGCCCTTTGAATAAGATATGGGTTAACGGATCGGTATGAAAATGCACCAGTATTAATAAAAATTGATCGATTAATTTATGTTATTATAGGAGGCAAAACCCCAGAAAACCTAACTATTTGATACATCCCTTCTGGTACCTCCCATACAAATAACCGAATTCACCTCTATAGCCTTACATACATATCTTATATGTCAGTACACTGAATTCAGACAAATTTTGGGTAAGTTGTACGGTTAGATAAATTGGACTCAGAAATGAATATGGACTATTTCTGTTCACGCCTTCTGGTACCTCCCATACAAAATTGGTGCCGTGACTTAACCCACACGGACATAGTCCCCAAAACGATTTGGGGGCTTTTGTCCGAACAACTTGACAATTTCATTGGGGATTATGTCCGACACTAATCTGCGGACATAAGCCCCAATGGGCGTCCGCCCACCCCCATTTCATCAACTTCATCAACCTTTTTCATTAGTTTTAGTCGCAAAATTTGTTTGGGTGTTATGTCCGTTATATTTGTTGGGGCTTATGTCCGTTATGTCCGCAAAGCGTGGCGGCACCTGGGGGACAATCAGATTTGGTCAGTTAATTTATCTTGTAATAGAAGGCATAACCTCAAAAAACTTAACTATTTGCACACCCCTTCTGGTACCTCTCATACAAATGACCGAATTTACCCCCATAGTGTTACATACATATCTTTTTTACAAGTACACTGAATTCAGTCAGAATTTACCTAAGTTGTACCCTCATGAAAATTTGACTCTTTGATGAATATGGACTTTATCGGTTGACCCCTTCTGGTACCTCCCATACAAATTGACCTATTTTTGGAAATTGAACGTTAATTTACAAAAAAAAAACTTTAGACACTTTGAGCTGCCCCTAACGGTACCTCGTAAACAAATAAGTCAAACTTTTACGGTTTTGCTACATGTCTTTAGACTATTGGTATTATGACCGAAAGTCTTAGCTACAACCGTTTACGCTCCAAAGCAAACATATACCTAATAATATATAAATAACTTCTATTACAAATCGGTTAATTTCAATTACTCAAAACTTAACCAAAATCTTCTAGTGGGTGATGGTATTTATCAGTCAGTTTATCTGACAGAAATTTCTGTACTGGTTTTTTGGTTACTTTGATGTTTGATTGCTTAGATTTCCTCTAGTGTGTACGACGTATGAGTAATATTAATTTTATATTAATCATACGCACATCGTTTAAACTTCATGAATTTATTGTTAAGTACTGAGGCCTTAGCTACAATTGTTTTGAAAAATGTAAAGAGAAATCATGATTTCATTCAACCTGACAGTTTTATGAATGGAGGGAAAATAAACTGGCTCAACTTTAAGAAAGCATTGGAGAGCACGTTACCCAGGTGTCCAGCATCTATAGAAGATAAGTCCACTCTGGACTCCACTGTTGAGTTATTGACTAAGTATTGAGTAATGATAAAACCCTGTAGTAGAACTGATAGGAAAGGCAAAGCTAAGCCATACTGGTGGAATGTAGAGATTGCAAGAAAACACAAGGAATGCAGGAAACTATTCAACAAGCCAAAAATTTAATATAACTGGTTTGAAAACAAGTCTTCAATTAACAGTTTCAAAAGAGTGGAAAAATCCTTCGGAAACTATATAGCTCGAATGCACGATACTTTCGAATAAACAGAAAACGGATGGTTCGTGGTCCCCCAACAGTCGCGAAACCCTAGAGGCACTGACGCATGCATATTTCCCAGGCTGTCGGGAAATAACACTGTACAACATTTTTAAGCTCATTAATTTGGGACTCTTTTGAGAACTGCACGTGAAAGTAGCCCAAAAAAGGAGAAGTTCTGCATCATTCGTTGCGTCAAGTTACATGCCATAATAATTTAATATCTATTTGAAGTTAGTAAGTAACTAATAGGGGAATTTTTCACGTTTTATGCTCTTTTGTTTGACATAACTCGGGAACCACTAGTCCGATGAAACAAATTTAAAAAAAATTAAGAATTACAATTCCTTTAATCTGTTGTACTCCGCGGCGCATGATTAACGTGGAATATTACTTATGATAATCATACGCCACCATATGAAAATAAAACAAAATAGCATAAAACGTGGCAAATTCCCCTATACGATAATTACTAACTTCAAATAGATACTAAATTATTATGGCAAGTAACTTGACGAAACAAATGATGCAGAAATTCTTCTTTTTGGGGCTACTTTCTCGTGCAGTTGTCAGAATTGCGTCCCAAGAACAGTTGTTGTACTGTGTAATTACCAGTTTGTAGGAAAAAGAGTTATAGCGTTGCTATCTCCGGCGTACCAATTACATAACGCGTTTATACCTAACGGTTTTAAGGCATTCCACACAAAATCCAACGATTTTAGACGGATTGTCCTATATTCCTTCTTACTTATAACTGTGTAGAGTTTCATTGATGTAAGTACATATCAGATCATCTCTTAAACCCTAAGCTCTATTCAAGACTTTGCATGCCTACACAAAATGTAAATCCAAAGAAACTGTTTCACATTCCATAATCAGTAGGAAGATCACTGGGCTATAAGGAATATTACACACTCGCCGCCATCCTGGACATTGAGGGAGCTTTCAACAATGTCAAACCTAAGTCTGTAATTGACTCAATGAAACAACTGGAGATTAATCCGGAGGTCATCACACTATTAACTCATAAATCTGAGACGCATTGGATCTAGTATGGAATATCAAATATTTTTAAGGTGGCGGTTCATGTTACTTCACAAAAAGGAACACTCTCAACACTACCATGAATTCTCAACATTAATACTCTTTTGAAGATGGTATTCAAGTTGTGCTGCACAACTGTCATATATGCGGAGCCTAGGCGTAAACCCGGTAAAACTTACTAGGTGCTATTCACACGGATTTTAAAATCTTTCAATATTCCAAACCCAGGAGTCACACTTACAATTTCTGATAATGCCAAATACTTGCACTCATATTGGACAGTAAATTAAATTGAAATCTTAACATTCAGGTCAGGACCAGCAAAACAGCAACGACTTTATACTGCTGCGCAAGGGCAATTGACCTCAACATGGGAATTAGTCCCAAAAATTTAAACTAATTATATGTTTTTGTTGACCGGCCGTGGCATAGTGGTTAGAACACGCGACTACCATGCGGGAGATCACAGGTTCAACTCCTGGCTCCAGTCATCTTAAAAGAAAAAAAATAAATGCATTTTTCTTTCACTGTCGGCTCCCCTCGAATGTTGTCGATAAAAAAAAGTAGATGCCGTTAGTTGTGAATCTAAAAATAGAAAGCGTGTAAATTCGCAACAACGCAAGAAGCTATCCCATACCTTATTAATGGGATGTAAAGGGAAATAAATTTTTTTTTTCTATATTCATTTACTTACTGATAGTAAAAGTGATATCATATCACTGGAGAACGTTTACATCACTTCCGAGAAATGTTCAAGAATGAAATGTGTTTCAGGACATGGGGACATATATGGTAAAGAAAGAGCCGAAGCACCGGCAAAGGCCGCCACAGTCTTTAGTTCGCGCGAATTTTAGGGTTAAATTGGTGTGTCTGGGTGAATGAAACCACTTGCACAGCAACCAAACAGATTGAACCTAACATTGATATACAGAGGACATGATTTGCGCATAATTCTTAGGTTCAAACTTCCCTACAACGATTTTTATAGAAGCTTCAACGATGAAAAAGAAGAAGAGACCGCATCTTATATGTCATTTAACGGTTACATTGGTGTTCCTGGGTGAAAGAAACCACTTGCACAGCAACCAAACAGATTTAGGCTACCATGGTATATAGAGAACATGATTTGCCCGTAATGCTGTCTGAAGTCTAACTGTGGAATATCATAGCTGTAATAACCGGTCACTGGCCGGTTGAAAAACATGTTATGAGGTTCTAACTTTTCCTATAACTATTTTCGTAGAAGCTTCTACGATGAAAAAGAAGAAGAGACCACCTAAGTCCCTGCCATGCCTTTGGTGAACTGAGATATGAGTAGTTTTGGTCATCATATCGCTAATGGACAATAACAGCCAATCAGAGGGTGATCTGCGTTGCATCCATGCCTTTACAACAGTAACAAAATTGCTTTAGACCGACGGTGATTAAATAGAGAAGAACAAATTAGTGCAAAAATTAAGTTCATTGATATTATTACTCGATTTCCAAAGTAGGAGCTACCAGACTCGGTTTTTAAAATGGGCGGAGTGGTACATAGGTATTAAACCAGTACAGGAATTTCAGTTAGGTAAACTGACTGATAAATACCATCACCCAATAATAGTTCCTAATAACCAAATTTGATTATCCTTCAAGTGCCGGTTTAGAAATTATGGGAGAAATATTAATTTTCCAAACAAGGTCATTTTGTATGGGAGGTACCAGAGGGTGATCCGGTATAATCCGTATTCATTCCTGATTAAAATTATCATAGCTGTACAAATTACGCAAAATTCGACTGTATTGACTGTTCTTACAAAAATATATGTATTTAAAACTAGCTGGCCCGGCAGACTTCGTCCTGCCTCCAAATTTTTGTAAAAGATGTTGAGTGCGAATGAAATCTAATTCCGATTGGTTTATTACATTGGCCTCTGAAATATTTCAATTTAAAGGGCGAGGTTTTCCCGGACAAAATCTGTACTTCATATATCTAAAAGATTATTATATGTTATTGTAAGAAGTGCATTGTCGTCCATGATTTGATGAAAACTTACTTATTGATAGGCATACATTCTAAAATAAATTTTTTAAGCCGATTGACTGACATATAACTTTCTGCGTTGGTGAACTGGGTGATTGTACCTAAAGGTGCTTGGTTTGAGCCATGACAATACTTTGCGCCTTTTTATCCTAAGGAGTACGAATTTCCAAAAATCCCTTAATTTGGCTCAACAACCCTATTTACCATTTAGTCTGGGTGATAGCAACATTTTTTCCCATTTTCGTGTTTGTGCCCTAAAAGTTTGAAATGCGAAAAACCACTTTGTGAAGCTCTCTAATGATATAGAAAGTGCGCCAATATTAATGTTCTCCATTCTACCTTAAAGTCTGGCAGACGATCTTCAGGTCATCACCGACTTTCACTGCAATTTGGGCAAAATCGGTTTAACCGTTTTCGCAATTAGTGGTGTTATCAAAATGGATATCTATTTTTATATATTTTTTCAATTGTTTTAATGTTAAAAAAATGTAATGTAATCAATGGCGACTAAATGACTTTAAAAAAATTAAGTGTATTATAAGCTAAACATCAGCAACTGGTTCCAAACATACAACCACAATTTTCTCATGTCAAACAATGCATTCATTTTAAGTTTGAGTAAAATCGGACAATCGAAATAATTCAGCTCCAGCCACCTCAACAGCGGGTCCATTTATACAAAAAAAATTCTGACAATAAAACAAATATACATTCTAAAATTCAGTCAAATTGTTTGATTCGTTATAATTCCACCATAGCGGCACCTTCCGGGTCCATTTATACAAAAACTTTGTTCTCATGATCACATAGTTATACATACTAAATTTCTCTTAAATCAATCAAATTTTGATAAAAACCAGTACAGAAATTTCAGTCAGGTAAACTGACTGATAAATACCATCACCCAATATAAGATATTGTTGAAGTCTTGAGTTATTGAAATGAATAGATTTTTAATTAAAATAAAATTACTTATGTATAATTTTTCCCCTGCTTGTGCTGCAAAATCGCCCAAAACTTTACTTATTTGTGTAGGGGGTATAGGTGCCGGTTTGGAATTTATGTGAGAAATATTAATTTTTCAAAAACAATTAATTTTGATAGGGGGTACCACAATGAGTGAACCGAAACAGTCCTTATTCATTCCTAACTCAAATTTTCATACGTACAACTTACGAATAATTTGACTGAATTCAGTGCACTTACAAAAAAAGATTTGTATGTAAGACTATAGGGGTGAGTTCGGTCCTTTGTGTGGGAGGTACCAGAAGGGGTGTGTCAAATAGTTAGGTTTTCTGAGGTTTCGCCTCCTATCACAATATAAATTAACCGACTAATTTTCATTACCCCTCAAATGTCCGTTTGGAGGTTATGGGTGAATTATTAATTTTCCAAAAATAGGTAATTTTGTATGGGAGGTACCAGAAGGGGTGACCCGATATAGTCCATATTCACTCCTGATTCATATTTTCATTAGCGTACAAATTACTCATAATTTGACTGAATTCAGAGTACTTAGAAAAAAGATATGTTTGTAATACTATGGGGGAAGTTCGGTCATTTGTATGGGAGGTACCAGAAGGGGTGCATCAAATAGTTAGGTTTTCTAGGGTTTTGTCTCCTATAATAGCATAAATTAATCGACCAATTTTCATTACCCCCCAAGAGTCCGTTTGGAAGTTATAGGAGAAATATTAATTTTCGAAAAATAGGTAATTTTGTATGGGAGGTACCAGAAGGCGTGAACTGATATAGTCCATATTCATACCTGAGTCTAATTTTCTTAAGCAAACATCATACACAAAATTTGAGTGATCTCAGTTTACTTGCAAAAAAGATATGTATGTAAAACTATATGGATCAATTCGGTCATTTGTATGGGAGGTACCAGAATGGGTGGGGCACAGGTTTCGGTTTTCTTAGGGTTTGTCTACTTTTGCAAGATAAATAAACTGACCAAATTCAAACATCCTCCGGTTGTCCGTTTGGAAGTTATAGAAGAAATATTAAATTTCCAAAAATAGGTAATTTTGTATGGGAGGTACCAGAAGGGGTGGGGCTATTTAGCCCATTTACAATCCCATAAGTTCGTTTTGAAAAATATTGATACTGGTAAATTTTCATACCGATCCGTTAAGGTTTACTCGAGTTATCCTGCTGACCAGCCATCCAGCCAGCCAGACAGACGGACATAGCTCATTCTTCTTAAAAAGTTCTGAAACGAATTTGGTCTTAAGATACTTGGGGTCTAACTCGTCTCCTTTAATGCGTTACACTTTTTTTCGTATCAAATGATATATACCCTCATCCCTAAGGGTGATGGTATAAAAACCACCCAAACGCCACCTACCGAGTCAATGTTTACATAAAATTTTTCTGGTGGTTAAACAAACATACATTCTGAATTTCAGTAAAATTGCTCCATCCGTTAAAATTTTCGATATAAATAAACCCCAGCGCCATCTACCGGGTCCATTTGTACATACAATTGTTTCTCATGATTAAACAAACATACATTCTGAATTTCAGTTAAATTGGTCCATTCGTTAAAATTTTGATTGTAAACCGACTCCAGCGCCACCTACCGGGTCCATTTGTGCATAAAATGTTTTCTCATGATCAAACGAATATCCATTCTAAATTTCAGTTGAATTGGTACATGCATTCAAATTTTCGATATAAATCCACCCTAGCGCCACCTGGATTTGATTTTTTTTAACACAAACAATCTCCGGAAAATTTCAAATCGAATAAAAAAAAATCAGCCAAATCGCTCCAGACGTTCTCTAGTGATGTTATGACATACGTGGACCATTTCATTTTTATATATATAGACTATGGGGGTATGTTCGGTATTTTGAATGGGAGGTACCAGAAGGGGAGCGTCAAATAGTTATGTTTTGTAATGTTTTGCTTCCTATCACAAGATAAATTAATTGACCAATTTTCATCCGTTCCGTTTGGAAATTATGGGATAAATGTTAATTTTTCAAAAATAGGTAATTTTGTATGGGAGGTACCAGAAGGGGTGATCCGATATAATCCATATTCATTCTTGATTCAAATTTTCATAACTGTACAAGTTACGCCAAATTTGACTGAATTAATTGTACTTACAAAAAAGGATATGTATGTAGGACTATGAGGGTGAATTCGGGAATTTGTATGGGAGGTGCCAGAAGGGGTGCGTCAAATAGTAAGGGTTTCTGAGGTTTTGCTTCCTATCGCAAGATAAAATAACCGACCATTTGTCATTATCCTCCAAGTTTCCGTTTGGAAGTTATGGGAGAAATATTAAATTTGCAAAAATAGGTCATTTTGTATGGGAGGTACCAGAAGGCGTGAACCGATATAGTTCATATTCATTGCTGAGTCCAGTTTTCATATGCAAACAACATATGCAAAATTTGATTCAGTTTAGTTACAAAAAAGATATGTATGTAAAACTATGAGGGTCAATTAGGTCATTTGTATGGGTGGTACCAGAAGGGGTATGGCAAAGGTTTCGGTTTTCGTAGTGTTTGTCTACTTTTGCAAGATAAATAAACTGACCAAATTTTAATATCCAACGATCGTCCGTTGGGAAGTT
Organism: Muscina levida; assembly: GCA_964034835.1. Classification (NCBI taxonomy): domain Eukaryota; kingdom Metazoa; phylum Arthropoda; class Insecta; order Diptera; family Muscidae; genus Muscina; species Muscina levida. Next base: position 82,598,760 of record OZ035882.1, read on the forward strand.
ATGAAAGAAATATAAATTATCCAAAAATAGGTAATTTTGTATGGGAGGTACCAGAAGGGGTGGGGATATTCTGCCCATTTTCAATCCCATAAGTTCGTTTTGAAAAATATTACTACTGGTAAATTTTCATACTGATCCGTTAAGGTTTACTCAAGTTATCCTGCTGACCAGCCATCCAGCCAGCCAGCCAGCCAGCCAGACAGACGGACATAGCTCAATCGTCTTAAAAAGTTCTGAAACGAATTTGGTCTTAAGATACTTGGGGTCTAACTCGTCTCCTTTAATGCGTTACACTTTTTTTCGTATCAAATGATATATACCCTCATCCCTAAGGGTGATGGTATAAAAAGGCGTGGCCATGTACTCCATTTGCGATACCGTATGTAGTATTGGGGAAATATTAACTCTCGCATAGTTTCAAAATATATGGTTGCATCCATCGCAAGTTACCGTGTGTACCAGCCAGACAGACAGACGTACTGACTGACAGGGCTCAAACGACTTAAAAAACCATGAATCGAATATGGTGCAAAGAAACCTAGGGTCTAAAGTGACTCCTTCTATGTGCTACACTTTTGGGTCTTATTAAATAATGTATACCCTTCTACCCGTAGGGTGAGCGTATAAAAAAAGGGGGTATCATTTGTATTTAACATTTTTGAAAACACCTAAGATCGATTTGGATATTCCATCATGTCTGTTGAATATCAAAAAAAAAAAACTGGTTTAAAAATAATAACTTGAAAATATGAATTAATGATTCAACCCACTGTGCGTCGGGTGAGTGTAAAAAGACCACTAAATAAATTTTTACTTTATTATAAATTTTTAAACTTTAAACTATTTATTTTAAGATGTCCCATCTGATGAATTAGATGTATTCTCCATGTTTAATGCCACTGATCTTATGCGCAGTGAATTGTTAACTTATGTATGTGTTTTTGTATGATTCATCGCAATTAATGCCAATTTGTTAAGAATCACTTCAATTTACATTAACTGTAGAAAGGAAGTCTTCTGTTTGACTTTTGCTATAACATCTCTGGTTTACCTTTATGTTTTCAGTACAATTTCACCTTTTGACTTTGCGACCGTACCCTAGCTCTACATTGATAATGTTTCAGCCTAATGATTCCAATCAATACTTAATTCTTACAAATTGCTGCTCATCAAGACAATAAAGATGCTAGAATCTTACTTTTAACCACATGTATTTATGCGCAAGTCCTACATCCACACATATACAAATTGTTTTGACCATATTAACATTATGTTGAAAATAGGGTTAACATTAAACACATTTCTCACATACGTTTATCAAGATTTATAGCCCAAATACACAAGTGGTAGTAATATTGACAAATGCAAACTCGAATTCGATTACAATATCGCATAGTGTCAATGTCTGCATAATTACAGTTCGTAATTGCTCATGAAAGCAGAAACTATGATACAAACTTTAATTAGTTGTTGGCCTTTATTGCAATATGGCAATGATGACAACTCCGATAACGGCAACAACAATGACAACAACAAATTGAACTGTAATTAACTTTTAACACTATGCATAATTAAAGATCCTATCACAAAGTGCACAATTTGTTGTGTATAAAAATATTTTCGAAATTTAAATAACATAAACAACATCAATGCTGGATGGCTGCTCGAACCATACTATAGATGCCGAAAGTGAAACCAGTAAAGTACTCTTTAGGGCACAATATCGATAATTTGTGTGTGTGTGCGTGTGTGTGTCCAAGTGTCATGTACGTATGTTTGTATAATATGCATAATTTTGCCATAATAAAGTACACAATTTTATAACTTTTTAATTGAACTACTTCATGTACTAAAGGCGATATGCGGTACAGAGAATTTGTGCAAATAGGAAGAGGATCCTTATTTATTATTCGCATAAATTAAGTACATTATGTATCGAAGGAACGAACAAAAGTAAGAAGCATTTGAAATTCAGAGAAAGGGCATCGTGAGTGCTTGAAATGCATTAAATATATATGTACGTATGTAAAGGATATTTGAAGAGCATGCAACGACATGACTGTAGGTATTTATAACAATTAAACACGCAACATTTGGTTGCATTAAAAAAATAAAAGATTTGCCTTAGTTGTTTTACTAGGTCAACGAAATTTATTCCGTATGTTGTAGATTAGAAAAAAAGACATACCCATATAAAAATATGACCTTGGCTAAAGTTTATACAAGTTTTGACCCATATTCCATTTAAAGTAAAATAATATCAGACATAGATTTCATTATTTCCACTACAAAAAAGAGAGCCATAACAGGTGGCATTCAAATATACACACACATACCTTCAACCATAAAGAAATTGACAATTGATAAACTTACACCGATTTTATAATATTTGTATTTTTAAATGAAATTCTTATTGAAATACATTATCAAATAGTCAAGTGATATATCGTTATCGTGCATACCAGCCGGACAGTCAGTCAGGCAGACGGACATTGCTCAAACGACCCAGTGTGCATAGTAACTCCTCCTATGTGTTACGCTTTTGGGTCGTATTAAATGATATATATCCTCATACCCAAAGGGTGAGGATATAATGACTGACCGAATACAAATATCACCCCCATTTTTATAGATATCACGAACGAAATGAAAGGTACATCAATTTTGTTCTTCTATTTGTAACGCTCATAAGGAGGAGTGGCAGGTAAGACAATCTTCTATATATTAAAAAAAATTATGTAAAACCAGTATAGAAATTTCAGTCAAGAAAACTGACTGATAAATACCATCACCCAATATGAGATATTGTTTAAGTCTTGAGTTATTGAAATTAATACATTTTTAATTAAAATAAAATTACTTATGTATAATTTTTCCCCTGCTTGTGGTGCAAAATCGTCCAAAAATTGGCTTATTAGTGTAGGAGGTATAGGTGCCGGTTTGGAATTTATGTGAGAAATATTAATGTTTCAAAAAAAGGTATAACGGTCAATTATATCACTTGTATGGGAGGTACTAGAAGGGGTATGGCAAAGGTTTCGGTTGTCTACTTTCACAAGATAAATAAACTGACCAAATTTAAGTATCCTACGATCGTCCGTTTGGAAGTTATGAAAGAAATATAAATTTTCCAAAAATAGGTAATTTTGTATGGGAGGTACGAGAAGGGATGGGGCTATTTTGCCCATTTACAATCCCGTAAGTTCGTTTTGAAAAATATTAATACTGGTAAATCCGTTAAGGTTTACTCGTGTTATCCTGCTGACCAGCCATCCAGCCGCCAGACAGACGGACATAGCTTAATAGTCTTAAAAAGTCCTGAAACAAATTTGGTCTTAAGATACTTGGGGTCTAACTCGTCTCCTTCAACACGTTACACTTTTTTTCGTATCATATGATATATACCCTCATCCCTATGGGTGATTGTATAAATATTATTGTAATTCATCAATTGAGAACAGCTGGGCCAATTTTGCTAAATTTTTTTAGTTGTTTGTAATTAGCACGAGAATGTTTATGTGACAGAAAATTTTGGGAAAATTCTCCTGCAAAGTCGAGAAATTGGAAAAATATAAAATTGATTTTTTTTTATGGAATTTTTTGGGCAATTGTAACGAATGCCTGATCGAATGGTAAAATAGAAAAAAAATAAAATTGGAAAATTTGGATAATTGTTTCGAAATGACTTTTCGAATAGAAAAATATAAAAATATTTGGTGGAAAACTCGAAAAATCCCGGAAGAAACTCGAAAGTTTTGGATTTTTCGATGAAATTTTGCATTGTATCGTTTGATTTAATGATTTCAGACGTGATGATGCTTGAAAAATTTCGGATTATGTAAAAAATATATATTAATTCATCATGTGAGAACGGATGGTCTTTTTGGCTAAATTTTTTTTTAATTGAAAATCCTTAGTAAAAGTCGGAAATTTGTAAAATCGCAAATTGTTCTTTTGTATGGAATTTTGTGTGCAATTGTTACGGAATGGCTTTTTGAATTTAAAAATAAAAAATTCTTAGCGAAAAACTCGGAAAATTCTGGAAAACCGCAACAAATTTGATTTTTTTTATCGACGAAATTTTGTAGTTTTCGCATGATTTGCTGATTTTGAGCAATGTTAAGGTGGAAAAATTCAGTTGAATATGGTTCGAGAATTTAACTATTTAACTTGACTATTGCTTCCCATTAAAAGATAAAACGATAGATAACGTAAACGTCGTGCAATAATAGACTATACACTATACAGTTCATCCGTCGAACCCGACCGGATGACATGTGCGTGCTCATGTGAGGAAATCTGCTGTCGGCATTGGGAATGCCAGCGTCAAATCGTTCGACGAAAAAGTTCGAACAAATGTGCCGCTGTTAAATGCCGAAAACAAGAACATGAACAATTCGCTGATAAAGGTTGTTGACTATGAAACGGGAGGCATTTACATTCTCGATGCTCCGGGTGGGACAGACAAGACATTATTATTTTGAACGTTAAATAGCTGTCGACCGATTAGTCTGCTGGTCACATTCTCCAAAATATTCGAAAGAATATTATTGAAAAGATTGCTGCCGGTCTTAGAGGCAAAAAATATTATTCCGGAACACCAATTTGGTTTCAGGCATAAACATGGAACCCCAGAACAATGCCATCGTATCGTTGCGAAATTAGAGATGCATTGGAGAATAAAAAGTACTGTTCGGGTGAATTTTTAGATGTTCAACAAGCGTTTGACAAAGTTTGGCTTAATGGTTTGTTCTATAAACTTAAAAAAGTTCTTCCTACCCATCTTTATTTGTTGCTGAAATCATTTTTATCAAACAGACACTTCTATGTCAAAGTTAATGACGATACGTCGGATATATACGACATTTCCGCAGGAGTGCCCCAAGGCAGCGTTTTGGGTCCCATTTTATACACCATCTTTACATCAGACATACCGACTACTGAAAATGTAACTGTTGCAACATATGCTGACGATACGGCTATTTTGGCATCAAGCCTCTCACCAGATGAAGCGTCACGATTTGTACAAAACCAGCTGAATATAATAGAGAAATGGCTCAACAAGTGTAATGTTAAAGTAAATACCGATAAATCATTCATTGACTTTAGGCCGGAGAGACTGTCCAGGTCTTACACTGAACAATAGCGCTATTCCACAAAGTCAAACAGTCAAATATCTTGTATTACACATTGATAGGAGATTAACGTGGAAAAACCACATTAAAGCTAAGAAGGAACAACTTAAAATTAAAACTGGTAAGCTCTTTTGGTTAATTGGTACTAAATCGCAACTAAGTACTCAAAACAAAATTTTAATCTACAAAGCTATACTGAAGTCTGTATGGACGTACGGTATACAACTATGGGGAACTGCTAGCAACTCCAACATCGAAATACTTCAAAGATACCAGTCCAAGACTCTGAGATTTATTATAAACGCACCCTGGTTTGTACCTAACAAAACAATTCATGACGACCTGCTTATCCCATACGTCAAAGATGAAATCAACAGATTTAGCGCTAAATACTTAGATAGGCTGAGTAATCACGTCAACCCGCTGGCTATATCACTACTAGATGATACACATGAAGTTCGAAGGCTCAAGAGACACCACGTATTAGATCTACCATTTCGAAAGTAAATTAACTTACTTACTCATTTAACATATAAATTTATAACCACACTAACCGAATAGAGTTTGTTTTATTTTTAAAGACGATCTCAATGGAGATCGTCAATGCTGTTATTTTTTATATATTAAACAATTTGCTTATTATCCTTGAGTGGATAGATTGTAAATAAAGAATTACATGAAAAAAAAAACATTATTGGAAGGCAGTCGAACTACAAATTTCGCTTTGAAACTGTCGATGAATCTTCTCACGGTTGAAAAGCCAAAGAAAAATCTCGATTGGATCAATCAACAGCCAGTAGTAGCAGCGAAGAATGAGGACATCAATAGTTGAATTTCATTTTAGAAAGTCAAATCTCTGGAGAACTGGTTTGGTACAAATCTATTTAGAGTGTGACCGACTATGATGAAGCGACCAACAATCCGACCAAAGTTTCAACTCGCTTAATGTGCCGCATAAAAAAAATCCAAAGAAGACGAAGTCCTTATCGCACTTATTCCGATTATTTCAACTGATCATCCATTTAAATCCCTCGTTCGGTTAGCTTTGACAATGACAATTAATAAATCGCAAGGCCAATTGTTGGAAGTATGTGAGATTTATCTCGAAGGAGAACCGCCTTAGTTGTTTGTTTTTTCGACGAAAAACTAATCAAAAACACGTCAATTCTCAAAGCGGTGGTAGAGTTCTAAGATGACCAACATCGGTCAAAAATTTCTCCCACCCCCCCATACTTACTCCACTAGTTGGGGACCGTCATTTCAAGAGCAATCGAGTTGAAGTTTGGTATGCCAGCTTCTATGCTCAAAGATGTGCTACATCGTTAAAAAATTACTTCCACCTTCCATAATTTCCTTTTATCTATCCCTGCGATTACAGGCTTATTGTAGAAAAAAAGTTTAACTGCAAAGTTCTACCATCTAAGCGGAGGATAAGCTCTAAGGTGAGCTAGAACGGACAATAACTACATCCGCCACCCATACAAACACGCCATTTATGTACGCAGCTTTTATCCCTCAACCCGAGGTTAAGTTCGACGATGAGAAAGATCGGACTTAAACTACCTCCTCTAAAAGAACTTTCTCTTTTTGGGGTTGTCTGTACCCTCGGTTACAGGTTAAGGTCTGAGATGAACAATATCAGAGAAACACTACTTCCACCTGCAATACTCCAGCTTGTTGAGATAAAATAAATTTAAAAATTATCTCAGTTCATGTAAACTGACATTTCATTAAAATATTTTTGACAAAAAATCGATGTGGCAGGCGAAAAGTATGGTATGGAGCTGTCAAATGGTCATGCTTGAACTACCTACCCCACAACCCCCTATATGGGTAAAATTTACCCGAATTATCTTTTATTTTGTTTTCTTTTAGATACCGCCGGCCGTTGCATGATGGTTAGAACACGCGACCATCATGCGGGAGACCCATGGTTCGTAAGAAAAGTTAGTGAATCTAAAACTAGAAAATTGTCCTTTCCAACTTATTCATGGGGTGGGAAATTAAGTACTCTGTACTCATATCACCACCCCCAGCATGGATACCTTTGTAAGTACCCTTTTCATGGGAACTCATTTCAATAGTTCGGGATAAACATTTCATACAAAAATCTTAATGATGAATTGCATTGCTTATTGTTTGAAAAGTAAGTACAAGTGGTCCGCTGGTGAGTTGTGATTTCACCACTTACGAACCAGTGCCCATTTCTAGAAGGTATGGTCCAACTCTTACCATCTCTCCTTTCTTTGTGGTACAAAGTTTAATAAAATATATTTGTAGTGCAATTAACCAGTTTATCACCATTTTTACAGACGATGAAGGGTATCTGAGCTTCGGCAATGGTATTTTTATACCATCACCCTTAGGGATGAGGGTATATATCATTTGATACGAAACAAAGTGTAACGCATTAAAGGAGATGAGTTAGACCCCAAGTATCTTAAGACCAAATTCATTTCAGGACTTTTTAAGACGATTGAGCTATGTCTGTATGGCTGGCTGGATGGCTGGTCAGCAGGATAACTCGAGTAAACCTTAACGGATCGGTATCAAAATTTACTAGTATTAATATTTTTCAAATCGAACTTATGGGATTGTAAATGGGCAAAATAGCCCCACCCTTCTGGTACCTCCCATACAAAATTTTTGGATAATTTATATTTCTTTCATATATTCCAAACGAACGATCGTAGGATATTTAAAGTTGGTCAGCTTATTTATCATGCAAAAGTAGACAAACCCTAAGAAAACCGAAACCTTTGCCATACCCCTTCTGGTACCTCCCATACAAATGATCTAATTGACCATTATAGTTTTACATACATTTCTTTTTTGTAAGTGAACTTAATTTACTCAAATTTTGAGTATGATGTTCGCTTATGAAAATGGGACTCAGGAATGAATATGGACTATATCGGTTTACGCCTTCTGGTACCTCCCATACAAAATTACCTATTTTTAGAAAATTTATATTTCTCCTATAACTTCCAAACGGACTCTTGGGGGTAATGAAAATTGGTCGATTAATTTATGTTATTATAGGAGGCAAAACCCCAGAAAACCTAACTATTTAACACACCCCTTCTGGTACCTCCCATACAAATGACCGAATTCACCTCCATAGTCTTATATACCTATCTTATTTGTCAGTACACTGAATTCAGCCAAATTTTGGATAAGTTGTACGGTTTGAAAAATTGGACTCAGAAATGAATATGGACTATTTCTGTTCACGCCTTCTGGTACCTCCCATACAAAATTACCTATTTTTGGAACATTAATATTTCCCCATAACTTCCAAACCGGTACCTGGGGGACAATCAGATTAGGTCAGTTAATTTATCTTGTAATAGAAGACATAACCTCAAAAAACCTAACTATTTGACAAAAGAAAACTTCGGACACTTTGAGCTGCTCCTAACGGTACCTCGTAAACAAATAAGTCAAACTTTTACGGTTTTGTTACATGTCTTAAGACCATTGGTATTATGACCGAAAGTCTTAGCTACAGCCGTTTACGCTCCAAAGCAAGCATATACCTAATAATACATAAATAACTTTAATTACAAATCGGTTAAGTTCAATTACTCAAGACTTAAACAATAACTTATAGTGGGTGATGGTATTTATCAGTCAGTTTATCTGACTGAAATTCCTGTACTGGTTCTATAACAGTGCTCTCCAAAAAGAAAAATAAGTGCAAGCACCGACACCATTACTGCTAATTCGAATTACTTTCTAAATCCGAATCACCCCCCTTTTCCCTATTACTCGCCGTTTTCTCGGGCCCAGGAGGTCATTTTACTTAAGGTTTAACTGAATAGTATTGTGCCGATTTTCATGCCGAGCAGTGTTATTTAATCCATTACTTGGGCTTACTTATGGGAAATGGGAGAGCTTTTCGTACGCTTCTACTTTTAGATTCACACAGCAGGACCTACTGTTTATATATGAATTCAAATCTCAACTGGTTCATTAGCTTTAACTAGACATACTGAATGAATCGGCACTATATTTCGAAGCGGCTGTTGAAAACATAGAGAGGGTCTCTCGAAGAAAAAAAATAGAAGAGTGAGAATGGACTCGAACCCTGGTGTCTCGCACAATAGTCGCGTGTTCTAACCTACATGCCAAGGTCGTAAAACTCGGTTTTTCATAGCGGCGATTACTTTTATAGACGAAGACTTAAGGTGGATTATGCAAAACTCTAAGAAAGTGAAACCCCCATTTCCATACGTTAAATTTAATTTTGGAGCCAAGGTATATGGAAGACTTTTCGTCATAGTCTCTTTTGTTGTTAACGGTATACTTGACCTTTCCATTCTGGATGCAAACGATACACCAAGTAACGCCAAGAACAAGTGAGGTGGCCAAAATCAAATATTTCATGTGCCTCTAAAAAATATTGAATAAAACTATTTTACAGGAGTTTGTCCAACAATTTCAAATATACTACTCTTATTACAATCACAATTTTGGTTCAGAAGATATAGCCGTTCAATGTTAACTGATTTTCAGTTTTCAAAAAAACCGAAAATTTTAAGGAACTTTAGTCCGCTTACAGATACAGTATCTCGGAAAGTAGGTAATGGATCGTCATTCATTTTGATTTTGTTGATTTTTTAGATTTGTTAAGAAAAGAATAACAAATAATTGTAACAAAATTTTACTGTTTGCTTTGTGTTTGTCAAGATAAATCTATTTTTGCCAATAACCCATTTTTTTCAAATATACCTCCCATAAAATTGATATTTCCACAAATTTTAACTTTGCTTACCCATAAGTAGGCACCTTAAATGAGTAGAACCCTTTTTAAACAGTCATTTTATAGGTTGATCAATTACACAGTAGCACATTTTGCATCTTCAAACTCTTGAACCAATTGAAAGCCACAAAATCTGAAAGCTTATGATAGTAGAAGAAAACCCCTATCTGGGTTTTGAATTATTAGCTAAGGTTCTCTTTTAATTCATTTTTGAAGTTTCGGACTGAGAGGAGGATTTTAGTAGTCTATATCTCGTGAACTATTCCAAATATTGCTTTTCTCCCTTCAGCAAATTTTTAGCTCTTAATCAGATCTAAAAATTTAGCATTGAGGTAAAATCAAGAAAACCACAACATCTTACTCAAATCGGCAATACTGTAAAGAAATCACTTTCAATTGTACGTTTATCGAAATTAAAAATGCTATGCTTTTCAAAATAAAATAAATACAAAATAGAACTAAATCAAAAAACAATTAAAATCTATGAAGAAATTTTAAAATTTTTTTACATTTTTGTTTTTTTGAGTGAAATTTTGATGTGTTTTTGTTTTTATCTGAAAGGTCAAATTATTAGATCTGATTAAGAGCTAAAATTTAACCAAAGAGAGACATCAAAATTTCGAATAGTTCACAAGATATAGCCTTAAGAATCAGTACATGATTTTCGAAAATTTCAAAAATGAATTATAAAAAAACCTTAGCTAATAATTCAAAACCCAGTTAGGGGATTTCTTCTACGATCATAAGCTTTCAGATTTTGGCGGTCTCAATTGGTTCAAGTTTTTACTGCTGCACTGTGTTATCTTTTAATTTTATTGATTATCTCATTTGATTCAAAAGTTATGATTTTTGCAACGAAAAAACTCAAATGGCCCCACTGTGCGACATTAGCGTTGCAAATGTTGGCATAGGCTAACGAATATTCGGTCCACTTTTACAATTCCTGTGGTCAAAGTAGCTTCAGGTGTGAAACCACTTATTTCAGCGCATACACTTCACGGTATATAAATATCGCTACATTACTACTTAAGTAATGCGAGAAAAACGTTTTTAAGCTTTGTCTTAATGTTTTTTTTTTTTTGTTTTGATAACCAAATTCTTTAGTTTTTGTGTAAGAAAAATCCGGTGCAAACAATTATCTTTCGAGAGGATAACGAGGTTTTGTGTGGCCTCGCCGCACTTATAAACAACATAAAATATCGGTCATTGTGTTTAAATATATTACATTAAGTTTTAGAGATTTCTAATGTTTGATCTTTTCCTCCGCCTTTCTCTCTCAGTCTTTATACAACAACACTTAGTTTATGTCCAAGCTTTTTTTTCATGTTGGCACTACATTTGTAGTTTCGTGTTTTGTTTGTTGGTTCGTTCTTTCTACTTAAGTTAATGCTTTGACCCATTTTCTTAAACATTTAACGTAATTTTATAGTAGAGGGTAAACAAAATTAAAATAAATGCTAACATTTACCAATGTGAAAAAAGAAACACAAAGATGTCTAGAGGAAAACTCGGAAAATTGTATGAAAACCCCCAAGAACAAAGCAGAAAAACGCCAACAATAACAGCAACGACGACGACGATGACGCTAACCACATACAAGAGTACAACGGTAAAGGGAGCATGAGAAAAGAAATAAAAGGACTCACGCATCGAACCAAACATTAAGGAACGTTACAATGCCATCAGCATACAAGGGACAACAATGAGGAGTCCCAACACTAGGACGTTCACTGTCTGTCTGTCTGTCTGTCTGTCTCACAGATGTACTAAAAGCCAAAAGAGATATTGTACAATTGAAAGGACCCATCGTCCACGGACCGACATAGCTAAGAGCTATACGTTCAAGCTCAAGTAGGAAGAAAAGAGATTATGTTACTCGTACAGCAAAACGTATCAGTGTAATTGTTGTTGTTGCTGCCGGCACTAATGCTGCTGCTATTGAAGCTTAAAACATTGTATATTCTTTATACGAGTACAGAGAGATGGCATTGCTGCTGTCGCTGTTGTCCCGGTAAAAGTATTGACAATGTGTTTGCAGCAAGGACAATGCAATTTTATCTTTTTTCTCGTCGTTCTATCTTTCGTTTACTTTTCGTTTGCTGTATACACAAAACAACCGATGTTTTGGAAGAAAATTTCTTTAACCATTCACACACACACTCTTGCTATACTTGTGCAGAATGATTTGAAAACTACGAGGGGTCTACAAATGGATAGGAGGTTTAATGTATTTTGTAATTTGGTAGCCATTTATTGTTTTCATCTAGCATGATCAATAAGACAATTATGAAACGACACTGATCTGAGGCGTGTACTATAAGTGTATACAATCGAATCTTTCTAAGTTGAAAAAGCTATTATTACCAAGCTCTATCCGCCAGGTGATGGAAATAAAATGAATTGTCTGCGTATGCATAACAGTAGTGCCAGAGTATTGTCCGTGCAATTAAACTCTCTGGTGTTAAACACTAGAGAACGCCGCCTGCGTTCTCTAATAAAAAATAAATGTAATGCAGTAAAATTCAGTACAATCGCTTTAGCCTTCTACATGCAATTAAGACATAAACAAGCTGAAGACAAAGACGCAGCACCACTTCACCGACTTCAGTTGTATTGATAAAAACAGCGGCAGGCAGCCCATAGCCTCACGAGGCTGGCAATTACAGCATGTTTCACACAGTTACGAATGACAATTCACAAGTTCGCGGTAACAACACTTACAAAGTAACGTCTGATTCAATGTTTTGTCGCTCTGCATGTCGTTGACAATACTTTTTTAATACAATACAATATTGACAATAAGAAAAACCTAGCCAGATTTAACAAATTTAATAATAAAACTTATCACACGATCGTCTCATCTCACATGAAAATTATACTCAATACATTGGCATTAACACGGCCTAAGACTATGCATCACATTTGAGGAAAACATAGTAAAAAACATATTCCACTCAGAAAGCTTAGCTGAAAAAGTTTTCAATACAAGGGAAAAGGGGAATTGTGGGAAAAACTTTCCTCCATTCTCATGTCAATATAAAAATGGTTAATTCATGGATTGGTGCATAGACATTTTCGGCTGATATCTACTTCGCGTGTGGAAATTACACATTATTGTAGATATATATACAGCTGATGGTGTTGTTGAGATAAATGATTGGATGTTTATCTCATACTAAAGAGGAAGGTATGCCGTTAATAATGAAAAACAACATCAGCCAAATAGCCATCACGAGCACACTTACAGGACCATATCCTTTTCATGAAATTTTCCAGAACACAAACGCAAAGTGGCTGCCCTATGTCCTCGATAGCCTCGCAAAAATTATCTTTGATGTTTTGAATCCACGCTGGGCTGTAGGCGTAGACCTTACCTTTCACGTGGCCCCAAAGAAAGAAGTCGCAAGGTGTTTAACCCTAGACGGATAATCTGTTGCATTTTTATACCATCACCCGTAGGGATGAAGGTATATATCATTTGATACGACCCAAAAGTGTAACACATAGAAGGAGTCACTTTAGACCCTAGGTTTCTTTGAACCAAATTCGATTCATGACTTTTTAAGTCGTTTGAGCCATGTCCGTCTGTCTGTCTGTCTGTCTGTCTGTCTGTCTGTCTGTCTGTCTGTCTGTCTGTCTGTCTGTCGGGTGGCTGTCCGGCTGGTTCGCACGATAACTTTCGAAAGACGCAACCAAATGTTTTGAAATTTTGCACGAGTTATTATTTTCTCAAAACTACTTACGGTATTGCAAATGGGCTACATGGCCCCGCCCCTTCTGGTACCTCCCATACAAATACATCATTCCGCCCACTTTAGAAATCGAGTAATAATATCAATACACCCTAGGGGATCGTCCCCAAATTCTGTATTTAGTAAAGCTATAACAGGATAAAGTTTTGGAAAAAATTTGGAAGCCTAGCCACGCCCCTTCTGGTACCTCCCATACAAATCTACCTTTCCGCCCATTATAGAGATGGAGAAATAATATCAATAAATTAAACGTGATCGTACCCAAATTCTATTTTGAGTAAAGCTATAACAAGATAAAGTTTTAGAGAAAAAAATTGGAAGTCTATTCACGCCCCATCTGGTACCTCCCATACACATCTGGTACCGCCCACTTTAGAAATCGATTAATATTATTAAAAGACCTAACGCGATCGTGCCCAAATTCTGTATTTGGTAAAGTTTAAGCAGGATAAAGTTTTGGAGAAAAAATCTGGAAGTCTAGATACGCCCCTTCTGGTACCTCTCATACAAATGTACCACTCCGCCCACTTTAGAAATAGGGTAATAATATCAATACACTCGACACGATCGTGCCCAAATTCTTTATTTTGTTATATTATAACAGGACAAAGTTTTGGAGAAAAAATTGGAAGTCTAGACACGCCCCTTATGGTACCTCCCATACAAATGTACCTTTCCGCCCACTTTTGGGATGTAGTAATAATATCAGTACACCCAACGCAATCGTGCGCAAATTCTGTATTTAGTAAAGCTATAACAGGATAAAGTTATGGAGAATAAATCTGGAGCCTAAACACACCCCTTCACGTACCTCCCATATAAATGTACCACTCCGCCCAATTTCGAAATCGAGTAATAATATCAATAAAATAGAAAATTATTTGTTTTACTGAGGGTAAGGGTAAATGTAAGTCGGGTTGCCCGACTGAAACTTTCTAACTGGTTATAATTACAAATCGATTATTTTCAATAACTCAAGACTTAAACAATATATTATATTGGGTGATGGTATTTATCAGTCAGTTTAACTGACTGAAATTTCTGTACTGGTTTTTAATGTCTCTCGTTAGCGTTAGTTTGTGATGTTTTTTTCAAGCTATGCTGGCAAATGACATCATTAGTTAAGGGTAATTGTTATTTTTTGGCAATAAACAAAAACTTGCGTCGTCGAAACGACGAAGTTTACCTTTGCTTCTGAAGACTCCCATTGCGTTTCAAAAACCGAAGAAAAAATTGAGAAAACTATCGAAGAAGATGTATTTTTCCATGGGGAAAAGTACGACGAAGGGTGACGATATTATACCACATTCGGTTAGTGAAAATAATCGTGTGCCACTAAATTTGCTCAAAACACTAGGGTGTTCCCCAATCGACCTGTCCATTGTATTATTTAACGCGTATTCCACCTTGTCGAAAACCGAGTACCAATGGACGTTTTCCCAGGGCGTAC